>VZSE01009986.1:169973-346319 GCA_013398275.1 Promerops cafer | reverse complement strand
GGAGGGACGGCGCCGCCCGCCCGCCTGTCCCTGCCCTCGGCCGCGCACCGCATTCCTTTCCCGTTTCGGAGAGCCGAGTCACTGACCTTTGCAGCAGCGCGATCCACAGCAGGGAGTAGCGCCTGCAGCAGCAGCCGGCGGCCCCTGCGTGAGCCATGGTCCGCACCCCGCACGGAGCGCGCCCGCATCGGCGCGGAGTTCACCGGCGGGCTCCCGGCCGGGCTCCCCGGCGGGGTCCGGGGGCGCGGGGCTCAGGCCCGGGCGGCCTTACGGAACGCAGGGCCCGGGGCAGCAGGTGAGCGGCAAAGGAGATGTGAGGCAGCGGAGAGGAGACGGGAAGGCTGCGCGGCATGGTCCCACTGTCCCGACTGCCACCATCCTCAGCCAGCCCACGCCGACACGTTCCCAGAGCCAGACTGCTGCTGTCATCCTGGCGTATTCAAATGCCTCCATTACTCATCAAGAACAAAGTAGGACTATCTAGTAAATGAAAAACCAGCACATGGCACTGTCCCCTGCCTCTTACTGATGGCTGCTTCCTCTTCCACTTTTCAAAGGCTACTGTCCATGTCTGCAGCAAAGCATAAATCCTGCAGCTCGTGCAAGGCAGCTCCGGATCAGCGGAGAAAGCCGGCACCCGGGCTGCAAACGCTGGTCAGCTTTGGAGGGGCAAACGCCAACAGCAGTAAACATCCCCAGGTGACAGGAATACTCGGGGTTCCCCCAGAGCACAGGAGAAGGAAGCAGGTCTCAGAGTGGGAGACGGGCAGGTCCTGCCCAAGGCAGCAGGCACAAGTCTCGCCTCCTCCAGGGACACACAAGCCGGATTCCCAGACAGACCATCCCTCCAGCCAGCACCACCGTGCACGGCACTGACAAACGAGTCAAAATTCGCAGGTTCTCTGCCCAGTTCCAACACTAACTCTCTGCACAGCTTCCCCTACGTGCCTCTCCTCCCCAGCCAGAGAGGTGGCCATGACCCTCTCACTGCCAAAGGATCCAGAAAACGTGAAGCAGCGTTATTACTGGGCTTGGCTAACAAGGAGCGTGGTCACCTAGAGCCAGTAGGGTCCCTTCTTCCTTCCAGCGCAAACTGCTCCTCAGCGTGCCCCAGGGACAATGGCACCAGCTCACCAGCCAAGCTGGCAGCAGAACACCCCAGTCTCTGCCTGTCTCACCTTCCCTTCTTAGTGGAGGACATGCAGACCCCCTTTCCCTTGAAGTCTGCAAACAGCACTCTGGATTTAGCACACTTTGCCTCATTTCTGCCTCCCCCATTTCCCCCACCAGCAGTTTGAAGTTTTCTCACCCTTTGCTGGCAGATGCCATGCAGAGAGACAAGCTTGCTGTCCTTGATCTGCTTTTCAGGGCTTCTATAAAGTAGGGCACCAGCATCAACCCAGCGTCAGGTTTTTGATACATTGCTGGAGTAGCCAAAAATAATAACAGGCAGCTTCAGTCAATTTTCTCCTCAAATCTGCAGCAGCAGCAGCAGCAGCACAGGGGTCCTTTGTGTGGCGGAGCAAAAATACGGTGCTTGCCAGCCTGCGATGCTGGTCAGCAATCCAGAGCCATCCCCGCCTGCCAGCCAGGCTCCCCCGAGTCCCGCTCGGGTCCTCACACGGAGCTCTTGCCCTGTGGGGTCCCGTTCCCCAGAGCCATCCGTGTTTTGCTCTCTGTATTTCCTTCAGCAGCTTATCTCCGTGGCTGCTGCGAAATGCTAAGGTCAAGTTACAGTTTTACCAAGCCTTTTATCTTCCTGGCAAGGCACGAAAACACAGAACCTGAACTTTGGAACGAGCCTTCGCACCTGCAGTGGGTGGAGAGCGGAGCAGACCCAAGGCAGTGGGAGAGGGAGGATTCAGGTTCTCTCTGCAGCCCAGCACTGGGATAGTCTCTGCTGCACATTCAGACACTTTATTAGGACACTCTGGAAGGAAGTACTGAACCCGCCAAGCCTGCACTGGCTCTGCTGGGAACTGTGGCAGCTCCACCTGACATAAGGACCCAGCACAGCTCTGCTACAGCTTCCACATGACAGCAAGACCAGCAGGACCCAGCGAAAGAGCTCTGTCTGCTGGGAACTGCCCAGTTGAATTCCCCCTGTCCCAAACGTGAAATTCCAGATGGTTGGTCTGTGCAGGACTGGGAAGTGAGCCAGGCATCAGGGGATGAGGTAAGGTTTGACCTTGGAGCCTGTGGGACTGACATGCTGCACATTGATTGTCCACACTCACCTCAGCAAATGACAACTGTGTTTTCCCAAAGTGACATGGGGAGTGTCACTGTGCCCCCGTCCCATTGAGCACTCTGGGTTTGGGCTGGCATCTAAACCACATAAACTTGTTGGGATACAGATCTGGAATGCACAGGCCATTCCTTGCCCTCTCCCTTTCTGTGGTCTCTGGATTGAACACTCGTGTGGCTCAGGAGGTACAGAAAGAAACTAAAACTCTGCAGACCAGGGCCTTGGGGACTGCTGTGTCCCTGTCCCCAGGGAGTGCCAGGCAGTGAAGGAGCCACATTCCACTGACTCAGTGTTCAAATACTGCTGCAGGGAGCATTTACTGCCACCAAGAAGAACTTGTACATCAAAGTCTCAGCTCATTTTGTCCAAGCCAGGGTTTATCCAGCTTCCTTCCAGCGAGCTTGTAGCTCACTCACAAGGTGCACAAGGTGTTGTTTCCCTGCAGACAGCTGTTCCTCTGTGCAGCAGGTTATACAGAGGTGTATGGCACAGTCAGAGCTGTGACTGCCCCTGCAGTGCTGGCATTGTCCCCGGGCACACTGTGTGACCTCCACCCCACCCCTTCTCCGTATTTACACCTCCTGTTCCTGACAGGATCCCAGCACCACCCACCCTGCTCACTGCTCAACAAATGGCATTTGTGAAAGGAAAGCCACTGTGCCCAGTCAGGGCAGGTAAAGAGTATTTTTCCACGGGTTATTAGAGGAAGTCTTCCATTCCCAGTTATTATTTGTATTATTTATAGTCCCATTTTCTCCTCTGGTCCCAGCCAGGCCTGGCTGACTCTGTTTCCTTGGCTGAGCAGAGGAGGATGGTCACAGCTTTGCCTCCAGCCCTCGGGGCAGCAGCCTTTCCACACTCCAGCCATGTTTACCTTTCAGAGCTATTAAACCCAGATATCTTGCACTTTTTATTGACTGTGAAGCCAGTGCTTTGGGCTTTATGACCACACTGTCTATCACTGGGAAACAATTTCCTAATAACCTCAAGGAGTTAGCAGTGGAAGGGATTGTGATTATCCAGATCTACTCCAAATTTAGAGTGAAAATCAAATAGCTGTTGATGTCATAAATGCACTCGTTTTATAAAGTTTGAACAATCCCATATTCCAGCACAATTAACATTACAATACATGGGTCTGCACAACTGACTGGCTGTTACTGATTGCTGCTCCTCCACCTGCTGCATTGACCCCAAAAGCTGAGCTGCAGTGATGGGGCAGAGTTGACTCGAGCACCCCTGAAAAATGGGGCACTGTTTCAACAGTGTTTGCACTGAAAGAATATTTCACTCTGCCTCCATTCCCCTTTCACAGCACCCAGCCAGTGCATCTGACTGGCCAATTTCTCTTTCTGCTTATAATTAGCTCCACTTTTCTGCTCTCCTGGATAAGCATTAGACTTTCCTCTAGGAATGTAAACCCAATCCACAGGAAACCTGTCTTTACTGAGATGCCACTCATCTTTTCTGCAGGTTTTATTTAAAACAGAACATTGTTATTAGCAGCAGATTTTTCTAAACCTTTTTGTGAGGTCCCGTTCCTGCAAACATCCAATATCATTCTGTGCGATTAGTCTCGCTTCAGAGACACCACTTAACATTCAACCACAATTTCAGCCAAGGCATTTGCAGGAGTCAAGTTTTGAATTTCAAATCTAAACTACAGAGGGGTACCAGTGGTGAATGACTTTGAGCCTGACAAACACAAATAGATGTTTTAGCATCTAAACTACATTTTCCTGTGATTTGTCCTTCTGTCTAACAATACTGGCCTTATAATGGCTTCAGTTTAATAGGGAAGAGCTGACTTTGGAGGCTGAATGATGTTCAACAAAATGATGTTCTTAAAAAGCAATATCCAAAGAATGCAAAATTTATAATCAGAATAAAGTTGGGAAAATATTCTTTTGCTGCTGCTGAACTTCCCTTAAAGAAAAAAGAAGAAAAGCTCAAAGCATTTTAAAGTTTGTTTGTGGTTTTTTATCCATAGCTGGCACCAGGATATAAAGCTAATTTCTTCCAATTGCTATCTGCCTTTTAGCCAGATAGGTTTTAGTGTCTTCTAGGGATGGATATAAAGTACATCATTCTCATGGGAGCCTTCTTTTCAGATTGAATGAGAGGTTCTTTTTCTATGGCCTTTCCAGGGAATGACCCCTTTGTTTCCCCCAGAGCAGTGTGAGGCACAGCTCTGCACCAAACCCAGGTCAGCCCCAGGGACCTCCTTGGACCATCCAGACTCTCACCATTCCAGACTCCACGAGCAGGGATTAAACTTGGCAGTACTGGGGTGCACTGCATCACTTCTCCAGCTCATTTTTTAAAGTGCAAGTATCATTACTGCATTCTCCATGCAATGCCAAGGGCTGCTACTTCCAGAGCTGATGTAAAAATTGTTATTAAAACTTACAAACTGTGAAAAACTCTTATAAAAGTCCAAATCCTGGCAGGGCCCTAAATTAAATTACAGCCAGGAGCTGCCAGGGGTACCTGGATAAGCACAGAGCCAAGCGTGCGTGCAGTCCTTATCCACAGCCCACACCTGCTGCTCCCTCCTGGAAGTTTCACTGACGAACACAGAGTACAGCCCAGAGGATTCCAGATAAGGGAGAGGTCAGGGTGAAGACTCAGGAGTGAAGAACAGATTGAGCAGGGTTCATAAATGAAAACCCCATTTTAAATCTAAAATTAATTTTTTCAACAAATTAGGGCAAGTAAGCTTTCCTCCAGCTCAGACAATGCAGCTTTCCCTGGATATGGACCACTGGCAGGAGGAGGAAGCACGTGTGCTCAGGAATCAATGCTAATACCCTCAAAAATTAATCTCTGAAAATTGCTTCAATGGAATAGAAACGATTCAATATAAATCTCTCTGTAGCAAGAGCTGACAGAATAGCAGAGTGATACCCGGAGTAGGTACAGACTGAAAAAAACAGGCTTTGTCTTTTCTCACACAGGGTTGGTGTGGTTGCTCTGCCTTTGTGTGCCTCAGTTTCCCCGCTGCAGACATGGGCTGGGGCATCAGGGAGTCTGTGAGAGCTGCTGGAGTCTGCTAAGAGCCAGCTGGGGTTACACAGGGTGGATGTGGCTTCCCCAAGATGGAAACACTTCCATTGCACTGGAATGAGAGTCGTGGCACTCGGAATGTGTCTGGGAATGCCACTGTCTGTGCACACTGCTACCTGCAGGACCAAGCCAGCCACGGTGGCAACAAGCTCTGCAGATCTAAATCAGCCCTCAGAAGAACAGAGTCTCTCAGCCTGGCTGCATAATGCATTAATTAAAAGAAGACAATGAGCAGCGTGTCAGCTTTGCTGCTGACAATCCACCCGGGGAGCTGCAGCCCCCCCTTGGCTCCACCTGAGCCGTGCCCTGCTGAGCTGCCAGGGGCTCCTGGTGCTCCTGCCCCGAGCACCCAGCCCACACCTCGGCACAAATCCTGGGAAACAGACCCAAAGCCTGGCTGCCAGCAAAAGGAGGAGCTGCAGAGCCATTCCTGTAAATGCCAGGCAGTCCAGACCCAGTAAATCATCCTGACCAGAAACACTTTTTACCATCTTCTGGAGGGGATGTGGAGATTCCTGAATGAGTTCTCCCCATGAGTATCTCCACCTTCATCTTCTAAACAAGGGAGCCAGAGGGGAGCTTGACCTAAAGCTTCACCCTGTGGAAGGGAATGGAGGCAGGAGCAGGGGCAGGTGTGAGCCCCAGTTCAGGAGCTGTACAGTAGAAGCAACTTCCTTTTCTAACCAAGCTACTTTAAATCAATCTAGTTAGAGCGCTGCAAAGCACTGACACAGATGCACTGAAACTGGTTTGATCCTTGCCTGAACAGGATTAACTTGCCTCAGTTATTAACCAAATTAAACCCAGCTCATCATCATTGCAAAAATGACTGTATTTTACACTCACAGTTGTGCGGAATTTTTGTAGACAGAACCTGGAAGGATTTTCCTTTGTGACAGGTGTTCAGGGTCACCACAGAGCTCCCCACAGCCCAGCCCGGTCTCAGTTACCTCCCTGAGGTAACCTGTGCCTGTCTCACCTGCAATTTTACTCCATTCTTAATGTCTAAACCTACATTTTAGGCCATTAGCCTGTACCGATCACAGGAAGAGTTAAAACTCCTCAGACACACTAAGAGCCTGAGTTGATGTAAAGTAGATTGAGTTAAAATAAACAGAGTTGCACAGACACCTTCTTTTCTGCTGGGTTTCACTCCTTACTCACAGTCCTGGCTCTGCCTTTTCCACTCACCACCACTGACATTGCTTTGCAGTTTCCAACTCTGCAGGGTTAAATCTGCAGGGCAGAGCCCAAAACTTCTAATTTTACTTTCTTTTGAGAAAATGCAAAATGTTTGGATCTGGTTTAGATTTTGTACTTGTATTTAATTTCTCAAAACACCGATTTCCACAAATATTTTTTCTTCCTCTGATGGAATATAAAACCATCATCCAAGTGGGAAGAGCCAACAATCCCCTCTGCCCTGCTGCCCATCCGCTGAACTGCTGCTATGCCACTGCACTGAACCACTTTTTCTTATCCTGACAGATGCTAAGCTTAGGTCAAATCCCTGGGAATCCACGGGGCCAGCGTATGTTCTCATAAACAAAACTGCAATCTGCTCCTGAGCTGATGAGGCTGCCCTGGATTTACACCGTGGCTGGAAGCGATGAACAGCTCCACGTGGAGCCTGCACAGAACTTCCAGGTGCTGTAGCCAGCAAGGAAGCCAGAGAGGGGAGTAGGGGGTGCTGGCCTGGGTGGGCACAGCCTGAGAATGTCCCATCCCAGAGCTGGGGATGAGCGTGGCTCACCTCCCTCCAGTGACAGGGGCTGCTCCTCCTGTCCCTGCCTGGCTCCAGGAGAGGGCCTGGCTGCCTTTATCCAACATTCCAGTGCACCAAAACTGAAAGCACCGGGTCAGTTTCCAAATGAGCAACCACGCTCTAAACACAGCGAAAAAGCAAAGTCCATCCTGGTCCGACCAGTCCCAGCTGCTTCCTGCTCCATCACAAACAGGAGTCCCGAGCCTCTGATGTCACCATCCTGCACCAGCAGCATGAAAGCCTAAAATGGATTCATAGAACAGCTGGAGCTGTTTGAAAAGGGCATTCTGTGTGGCCCTGGATTGTACTGCTCTCTCCAGGACAGGACCCCCAGCCATCTCCTGATGTCCCTGTCACAGGCTGGGAGGCAGAGCAGGATTCATCAGGGAGGACACAGGCACAGCTGAATGCCAGAGACTCGGCTGAAGCTCTGAAACAATTTAGGTGAAAGGGGAGTTCATTTCAGCAAGAGCTGTGCCACCTCCCCAGCCAGGAGCCAGCCAGGAGCCCGGTCACTGCCCCACAGACAGGTGCCCCTGCCCGGGCTGCTGCCCAGGGGTATGTGGGGCTGCACCCCATGCAGAAGTGTGGGGTACCCACCCTGTGCCCCAGCCAGAGGCCACGTGGGGCTGCCAGGGGGAATGGCCCTGGGGGACCCCATGCAGTGCCACTCCTGGAGTGCTCCCCAGAAGCAGCAGTTCTGGCCTTCCCTGCCCATTTGCTCTCCAACCGTGGGACACAAAGCTGCATTTCCTACTACCAGCCCCGGTGTCCCGGCTCTGCCCTGCTGTGTTTGCAGCTCCCTGGCTTCATCCCCCAGGCCAGGACAAGGCTGCCAGCGCCGAAGCCCAGACACTCACAGGGCCGCAGCCGCGCTGGGGATGGGCTCCCGGAGCCTGCCCAGCCGGGGCTGGCCCTGCCCAGGCATCGCCAGCCGGTCTGCGGCAGTTACAGGGACGGACCCGGGTTAGGGACCGAGCACGGGCTGGGACTGAGTCACGGCGCCACCTCCAGCCCCGCCTCGTTTACAGGGCACGGGGGCGACAGTTCTGACTGCTGGGCTCAGAGGTGGCACAGGACAGGCCGGCACAGTGCAGACTGCTGAGAGATTAAAACGATTGCCAAGGGAGAAGAATGTTCCATGATTTCTTCACTTCTCTGGACACTTGAGAAAAGCACAAGTGATGAGGATCTGGCTGGCTGAAGTAAGGATAAAGCAGGAATCTTCCCTGGGATGAAGGATGGGTTAAATGCTCTGTGCTCTCCAACCTACAGCTCTTGCAAAATCCAGATGCACCAGCAGCTGCCACACAGAATATATAGAATTTGGGAAAAGCTGACAAGTGCCTTGTCTGTTAAGTGCCTACAACACTCACATCCATGTTACAAATGATGGGATAATAACTTAAGATTTTTTGCTTATAGTTTTTTTGGTTTTGTTTTATTTGTTTTGGTTTGGTGTTTTGTTTTTGGTTTTGGTTTTTTTAGCTTTGTTTTTTTAAAGTGATTAGAGCTGGAGGAATGTGTTAGCCCAGTCCCTGGGCAAAAGTCAGCTTCAGTTCTGGAAGCTGCAAGGATGCAGCAAAGGACTGAATGTTATATCCAAGTCTGAAAATTGTGGTTTGGGAGAAAGCAATAAAAACCTCCCTGCATTAGGCTGATGTGCAATTCCTGAGTACAGTCTTGGCCTGCCTTTGACATGTGGCTTCCCTTATTCCATCCCTTAAACACTTTATTACTTTATACACTTTAAGAAACAAAACAACTTTTTCATTCCTTTGCCTACAGAATTGTGAAAGCAACTTCTTCCTAAATGCACTGAGATCCCAAGTGGAGCCAGGAAGCCACTTGAGTTGTGCACCATAAACACTTCCACGATGTGAATTAATAAGTCTCTCTGAGGATTGGGAAGTGTGCCACATGCAGCATTTCTGAGTCCACAGCCCTTTTATCTAAGTTGTTTTTTTCCTTTATCCTTGTCTCCCTCCATGACAGTTTGGAGATTTCTGGCATCCAAACTGCAGCCTGGCCTGTCAAGCTAAACATCAACTGAGCCTTTATATGTACGTGAGAAATGAGAATAGAGACAAAAATAGTTATTAACTCTGCTTTTAGAATACTGAACAAGCAAAATGGCTGTGTGCCAGTGAAGGCAGGCTTTGGAGCAGTTCTGATCCACATCTGTTTAACAGTGGCCAGCACTGCTGGCTCCAGCAGAGCCACTCCCGGGGCTGGATGGGAGAGTTTCCCCCTCCGCACGGTTCTGTCACCCTGGTGATGCCATGCTGGGGCAGTGACCACATCAGCAGGTGGCAAGGGCAGGTTTTACATCGAAGACTTGGTGCTGCTGCACTGTCTGCACCCTGGGAGGAGAGGAGGCTGCTCCTGGAGCACATCAGTGGGCTCGGCTCCTGCCGGGAGTGCTCCAGGCGCTGGGATGGCTCTGTGGTGCAGATCCAATCATGGTATGTGGGGACACTGGGGACAGTCACCTCCCAAAGCACCTTGTGACACTGGCAGGGGTCTTCTTGGAGCCCTCAGCATTCCAAGGAGGAGCCAAGTCCATTCCTGGGCTCTCAGAGGGCTGGAGTGCTGTGCAGGTCTCTGCTTCCAGCACAGTGCCGTTCCTTCCCTCAATCGCATCCACACAAAGTGTTTCTCAGAGATGATCCCAGCTTGCTGCAAACACTAAAACAAGTTTGGAAACACTGGGAACACTGGACTCCATTAAAAAGAGGTGATCCACGCCAAGGCTGAGAGAACAGGAATGTGACCCAGCGGGACAGCCCTGGCTTGCAAATGGCTCGTGGACAAAGCTCGCTCTCTCCCTTGCTTTTCACCATTGCCAAGCAGTGCCTCACTCCCTTTATTCTGGCAAGTGTCTTCAGTAAAATGTACAAGAATTTCTCTCCATGCGGGGAATTTTAGAGGGGAAAATGGAAAACGGTGCTGGGTGACCAGCTGGAGTTCAGCAAGGTGCTGGAACAAAGTCCTGCAAGGCTGTTATGGATGGCAGAGCACCCAGCCCAGGACTGCAGGATGGTGCAATACCTGTGCCACACTTTGAATGGAATTTTAATTATAAATAGGAATAATAGACATGGCCCAGATCCTCACTCACTGCCTGGTGTCTTCCCCACACTTTGAAAAAAAGCCACTAAAATCAGAGATGTTCAGTTCCCCATTACAAGACTGCTAAAAACTCCAGCTCCTTTAGTAATTACTATAAAATACTTTCAGGCAGTTTTTAAAGGCATTAGTGAGATAAAACGAAGAAAAGAAATACTGCTGTTAAAGGTATGTTAACCATTCCCCTTATCATCCAGCCACTTTATTTTAATGAGGTTTGTTTTACTTCTGCTATTTGCTTTGTCACACAGTGCAAGTCTCTGAGTATTTCTGGGTGAGATAAATGACTTTGGAGCAGGTGGGGCTGGCAGTGCTGTGGGTGCCAGCCTGGCTGGGCACGCTGGAAGTGCAGTTGTCACTCATGTCCCGTGTCACAGCGGGCAGGCAAAGCCTCTGCCCCCATCCCAGCACAGCTCTGAGGGCTGCAGCTCAGAGGGCTGGGGGAGAGCCTCACACCGATCCCACGAGTGGGAACACAGCTACAGGAGCTTTATTTATGGTGATATTAAATATGCAACAATCATTCCCCAACATCAGAGTAATAAACATCACTGCTCCATCTGATCTGGAATCAGCAAGCATGCTTCTCACATTCACAGGGAGAGACAAAATGCTGAATTATTTATGCTTTGACTGTGAACAAATATAGAGAAAATAAGTGAGTTTGGTACAATGCAGCAGAGCAGATTCAGGGCAGATTATTGTACATCCTTCAATCAAAACAGACTCTCTCATTACTCTAAACAATTGTTTCTCCTCCAAAAAAAAGTGGGTTGAGGAAGACTAATTAAGGGATAAGCAGAATAATTTTGGCTAAGTTTTTTAGATCTGACTACCTAGGTAAAACCTCTGCCCCTCTCAATCACTGAGTGTAAATTGGGATACAGCACCAGCCACAGCAATTCCACAGGAAAGCAGGGGCTGACTGACTTCCCAGGACATGGGAAGATCCATTTAGTTGGCAGAAGCAAACCTATTCCAAACTATGTTCTACAAACTCCTTCTAAACCAAAACAATTCAATGTGGTCACCAAGTACCAAAGCAGCAAACACAAAATTGGGCCATTCAGCCTCATATTTGCACCTCTCACCATGAACCACACTGCGACAGGCTTCTGTGGGAAGCAGAGGAGCCCTCTGAACGTGGAATTTGTGGCTGTGCTGAGCCTCAGCCCTGCCACAGATGGATTTTAGATGTCCCAGGAAGCTCTGTCATTAAGTGAATGAAAGAAGGATACTCCAGAGCTGCACAGACACCTTCCTACTTTCCATATAAATGCAGGATCACTATTACACCTTCCACTGCCCTGAGACCTGCAGCCAGAATGAGCTGATGTTTGCCATGCCCCGCTGACATTTCAAGCTTGGCAGGAATAAAAATCCACAGCGAAAGTGGTGCAACTGCAGGAGGAATGACAAGAATTCTGGGACAGGAATGCCCTCAGAGCCTGATTTTCAGCAGCCACATCAAACCCTTTGCTACCCACATGTGTGTGCATGTGATAGGGAAGGGGATGAGATGGGAAAGAGGGGATGAGAACTGTCCTTCAATTTCTCAACAGTTTCTTAACTTAAATCCTTCATTCTGAGCATAAGTACTAAATCAGGCTCAAGGAAGGAAAAACTTAATTAATCAGAGGTAGCCAAGTTCAAAGTGCGCCTGGGGTCGGCTTTGTTACTCTCCTTCACTTTGGAGGTACAGGGTTTATGGATAATCCCTGTCTGCTGCAGAATGACAACTACGTGGTGCCGAGTATTATTTCCTGGCAGTAACTAAATTTGAAGGTCTCCTTTCCTTCCACTCATCTTTTTAAAGTTTAAGATTGTCACTGAAATATAACCGAGGGCCGTGTGTAGCAGAAGGGTTTAAAACACCCTGCCCAGCCTGGTGACACCTGGTTGCAGCTCCACTCGTTCCTTGCAGACTCCCCTCACCAAGGCTTTTGATCCCAGTGAAACTGGGAATTACTGGAGATGAAAAAGGGCTGTGTGGTGCCCTGAGGTAACAGGCCAAGCCAGCCCTCTGTCATCTGCTTACTGAGCACCTCCAGATCCATAACTCTGCTGCTCAGTCCAGGGAACTGTATCATCATAACAAACACTTGATTATCTCCATAACAAACACTTGATTTTCTCCATGGATAGAATCTCTCCGGAATTTAACCAATACCAACAGCCATCCATTACCTGATTAAACACCAGCAGTGATAACACCATCAAAAGCAGGATCGGGTGTTTGGGGAGCACCCCCTTGGCAGAACCAGTCTGCAGAGCTGCCCACACGCTGCACCAGCCCACGGACTCAGGGATCTGATCCCTTCCACTGACTGCCCAGAGCTGGGAGCAAGCAGCCAGACATTTCCTCGGGTGTGGAACAGCCCTGGCTCCTGTGTTTGGAGCAGGGGGCACAGGGGCTCTGTGCCCAGCAGCATCTCCCCCCAGCAGGGAAGGAGGATTCTCCCACAACACACTCAGAAGTGGTTTTCTCCTTCTTCCCAACCAGCAGGCCGGGGGAGTTACTTCTTCAGAGCTGGATATGTTTGGTTCTGGATCATCGTGTTCCTACTGGACAGAGAGCCCCGCTCCATCAGCCCCTCCAGGAGCAGTGGGATGGAAGGAGCTGGCTGGGCCCTGGCCAGGGCTGGGCAGGTGCAGGAGCTCCCCAAGGGCTCTCTGAGTGCCCCGAGGTGGGATCTGTGCCAGAGACCAGCAACTTCCAGGGAAGCATTTGTTGAGCCTGGGATGGGGAGTTCTACCCCATGCCTAAACAGTAAAGCCAGCATTTAGTTCCTTCATCTCCACACGAAGTATCTCATTTCAATTTAATTTCACAGTTGTAATGGATTTTTCAAAAATATTCAAGAACATATTTACTTTCCAACATCTTATTTCCTTTCACATTTGAAAAAACTTTCTATCTAATCCCTCAAGTCATCCTACAGTCTGAATAATTTCAGGTTTTTAATCAATAGCTGTCAGACTTGTCAAATTACTTTAGGGACCACAAAGCAATTTTTAAACATTCATAAACCCTCGTAGAACAGTTAAGTGCACTGAATTTTAAAAGAAAGAGGAACTGAATAACACTGATCAAATAGGATTATATTCTGGCAAATTATAAATTAGTTTTTTTATGAATCTTCTCACAGCTACTTATCTAATGTCAGGCCTCTGCTGCAGGAAGAAGTGACTGTTCACCTCTAGAGAAAGAAGCCTTTTCTCTCCTGCCTCTAAGCCTCCTTAGCAGGAGCAGGGTGCAACACCTTTTCTGTTGACCTTTTTAAAAGCAACATCATTACCCAGCCAGCTACCCGGGGGTTCTCTCCATCATCCTGCTGCCTGGGCCAGAGATGGCCAAGCTGCTGCTCTGAAAGCTCTGCAAATGCATCTTGGCTCCTGGCATCCTTCCCAACACAGTCTTTGCTTCCCAGTGTGCTTCTGGCATGTGCATCTGTCTGACACGTCAGTCTAGAAATGAGGATCACCAAAAGTTCTCCATTTATTGGACATCTGTAGCAAACCACAGCTTGAGCCTTTCATGGGGCTGATTCTGCACATTGCACTAAGTCAAACTCTGAGGTGACTGTGGGAGCTTGTGCTGCTGTTGCCTGTTCTGGGTTTGTTCTGGGAGGAGAGATCAGGAGCATGTGAAGAAGTCAAACATGTTTCTCCAGAAATGACTTTACACACCACAGTCCCACATCACCATTGGAGTGTCTTCCTTAAATTTGAGGGATGTGGCCTGAATAAGGATGAAAAAAGGGAGCTCCATAGCTACACTGAGAATGCTGGAAGTCTTCCAGGAAAAAGTGCAGTTCAGATCAAAGAGGAGCTGAAGGATGGTGAGAAGAAAGGAACGTTTGGTGCAAAGAAAGGAACGCTTGGCTGGCCACATTTGGCTGGCCACACACAAATGAACAAGCCCGAACCCTCCATCCTCCTCCTTCCAGCTGGAGTCACTGTTCTGCTGCCTCAGAGCCTCCCTGGACACACCTGCCCTGCTCCTGTCCCTGTGGGAGGCTGTGTCCCTCCGTGGCAGCACCCCTGTTCCATGGGAAGAGCTGGGCACCAGCCTCAGAGCGGGGAGCCCCCTCTGTGACACTGCCCCACCACGACAGCTTTACCTTCTCCTATGCCTTGTTTCAGCACTGTCTGTCTCTCTGCCCTTCCCCAGTGCTCCTCACACACAGATTTGTGGCTGGTCAGCTCTGGCAGCCCCACTCCCACCCCCTGCTGCTGCCTGAGCATTGAACACACGCCCCAGCTCCCTGCATCTGCTGGAGGTGCCTTTGCCAGAGATGTGCAATTTTGTCTGCAAAGCCCCGACATACCAAACAATGGCTGCTTTTAACCTCTGCACTGGTTTCTGGTTTCCAGAAGGACTCTTGCTGTTGCCATCTCCATCAGCTCAGCACTGACAGCAACAGGGGAGCCCCATCCTTCCGTGGTGGTGCTGCAGGCGCCCGCCCGCAGCTGCTGCCGCCTGCCCAGGCACAACTGCCCTGGAGCTGGAGATCAGCAAACACAGATTTTTGATATCCAGCTGACCTAGTTTTGACAGTGGTTCTATGTCTAAACCATTGCCCTGGGAGCTGAACCTGTCCCAGCTTTGGGAAGCCTCGTTCCTGGAGCCCAGGTGGCCAACATCTGCCCCAGCTGCTTCCTCGGCCTTCGGCCGCGGCCTGGGGCTCATTAACACCAACAGCTCCGAGGAGCTGGGAAAGGGCACTGCAGGAACTGCTGGAGTTCAACTCAGCCAGGAATGTGGGATGTCTCACTGATTCACAGTTGCTCTTTTTTGTAGTTCAAGTTGAAGACACAAAAATTTTTCTCAATGAGAAACTCTCGGCAAGTTCTGAGGTTTTTGAGGCTTGCTTTGCTTTTCTTAGCGAGGTGCTTAGTGGGTCTGTCAAGCTTGACATCACAGACATCAAAAAGGTGATATTCTCATTCAGTTTTCTCTATATTTAGCTTGTTTTCCTGTATTTAGCTGATTGCTGTTTGCCCAGAGAAGCACAACCCCAAACCTCAGAGCACTATGATCAACAATTTGATCTCAAGACCTAAAAAAGCAGTAAATAATAATAAATCTAAATAAACAGGAGCAGGACACTGAGAAGATGAGCTCAGTAAATGATGGAGCAAACTTTTCCTTTCAACTGAAATGATTAATCCCCCTGAATTACACTTGATAAGGACTCAAGCATGTCATTGCTTTGCATTAGTAATAATAATAATAATCATCATCATCATCATCAAAGTACCTTTTGTTGTGAGATACCCTGGTCAGGGATTTGTTAAAGAACATTTAATTTCAGGGCTATTTCATTAAATGCAAAAATTAAACTAAAGACAAGAGGCTGTGATTTGTGGGGGGAAAAGTAACTGGGAAAAAGAGGCACTGACAGGATCTAAAAGGAGATAAACACCCTTAAAGAAGCACTGAAGAACAAATTCTCATGTTCAGAGAGAGAAACCTGCCTGGGACCCTCCAGGACAAAAAACTGAGAGAAGCCAACTGAATAAAATACAACCAGACAAGGGGGAGAAGCTCCAGAAATGAAGTAAGAAAGTTAAAACAATTAATTACTCCAAACATGAATTTTAAGTTGTGTCAGTGTCCTGAATCTGTTTCACCATCCTCTGGGTGCATTCCCTGCCCCAGAGGACAATCCAGAGGTGGCAGGGAGGGGAGGCAGGAGCTGTCCTTGCCACCACGCCGGTGTCCCTGTCCCCCGCCGCTCCTGGGTCTGCCCTCCTGCACCCTCACTGCAGCTCCTGCAGAGCGTTTGTTTTCCATCAGCTCGTCCTTCTCTGTATTTGTGGAAGCATTTCACAAACTCCATCAGTGCCTCAGGGAGCTGTGCCTTGGTCTACACGGAGCTGGGAACGACTCGGGAACTGGCTGGGATGGTTCAGATCCTACATGTGGAGGGGTGGGAGCTGATCCAAGGTGGATGGGAAGAGAAAAATGATCAAACAGAAAAGCTTGGATCTCTCTGAATACATCGGGTTTCTCTTAAGCCAGGCTGTATCTTCTCTTTCCAGAACATCTCCCTCACACCTGCCAATGCATTTTTTAGCTTTTAAAATAGTTGGTGCCGCTTCCAAAATGTGTCTGCAACACTTCCAAAAGTGCTAGTTTTCCTAATAAGAAAAATAAAGCCCTTCCTGACCGAATGCTATCATCAATAACCCTTTACTGTCGTGCTGGCCTCCTGTTAGCCCCAGAATCCCCAAGAGCCATTCAATGGGTACCTGCCGGCTCGAGGCGCCTCTCGGAGCCCAGCTGTGGCACTGGCACTAAATGGCCTCCCCACCCAGCTGGGCTGCTACGAGCACTGGTGGTAATGGACAGAAACACCCCCTGCTTTCAGAGTCCTGAGTGCTTTCCCCAGCTGAGCAACTCCAGCCACCAGCCAGGCCACAGCTGCGTCAGGAGAGAAAACGGAAAACGCCGCGCGCCTCCGAAAAGTTTCGTGCTTGCCATTGTCTGTGACAGGATGCTCTGAACAGAGATCAACTGCCAATACAGACAAATTAAGACCCATTTTTAAACTCCATTGAAATGCTCAATGCTGCAGGAAGATCTCTAGGCAGAAAAGTGGAGGAAGTGCCACATAAAGTGGTAAATATGTGGACAGTCCTGCCGAGGAGAGCATTCTGGCATGGCCTGTGCGTGGTACTGGGACAGGGCGTGGAACTCCAACACCACAGGAGTTATCCTGCATTACACTTCATTCCTCTCATCAAAACAACAAGCCTGGTTTAGGAATACAGTTCCACAGAAATACTGGGAGATCTGGCCTTAAGACACAGGTTTATAATTAACACCAACTTTAGTGTCTGTGTGAGCAAAGAGGTCTCTGGGGTTCTTGATCAGGGAGTAATTCTATTTAAGGCCTGGACTGATGGTGTGCTGCAGCTGTGCAGAGGGGGCTTAGGGTTCCAAGAGTTTGGTTCCAAAGCACTTATAGGGGATCTTCCCCTGGCACGGAGGGCACTCACAGGGCTCCTGGTGATCCATGAGGCTGCCAGGGCAGGGTAGGGACTGGAGAATCTTTTCCAACTGGCTCCTGACTAAGCAGGAGGAAGAAGCAGGGATGGAAAATACCCTGAGGTTATAAGATGGTATTTTTTTAAAAAAAAAGTTCCATTGAGAAATTATTCCTGGGATTTGATTTGTTGCCATTCCCACTGGCATTTCTGGGAAATTTTCTTTTTATAAATAAAGTATATTTTAAAGTAAAATGTCTTGCTTCTAGGTTTTCTGGTGCAACCCAGTGAAGAACACTGCATAATATCTTTGTAGAAAATAAAGCTCAATTATCTAATAGGCCTTGGATCTGAGCTGCAATTGTAGCAACGGGATGGGTGCCCTGAGCAACAGGAACTGTGCAAATATAGAAAGTGAACAAAGCCACAGAGATTCACAGTTTCAAACAAATCTGCTGCAGTCATCCAGTCACTCAGCTCTGCCATCTGTGGAATGGAATATGGTCTGGAGCTGCTGCCTGGTAGAGAGCCTAGAATCAGACAATCCCAGAATGGTTTGGGTTGGAAGGGACATTAAAGCTCAATCCATTCCACCCCCTGCCATGGGCAGGAACCCCTTCCACTGTCCCAGGGTGCTCCAAGCCCTGTCCAACCTGGCCTGGACACTTCCAGGGATGGGGCAGCCACAGCTGCTCTGGGCACCCTGTGCCAGGGCATCCCCACCCTCACAGGGAGAAATTTCTGCTGTGTTTCTGTCTTTCACTTTGAGCCAATTACTCCTTATCCTGTGACTACACTTCCTGATAAAGAGTCCCTCTCTGATGCTAGGAGGACTTATACAAAAAGTAATTAGAAAATATTATCTATATGTGTTAGATGTTACTGTTCCAAGAGCCTTTTCCTGTAAGCTGCCAGGATGCCTGGCTGGCCTTGTGGCCTTTGGCAAGATTCTTCTCTGTCCTTTCACTCCTGTTCCCAGCTCAGTATCCCAGAACAAGCTCCACCTAACATGGGATCCTGCCTCCAGCAGGAAGGCAATCTTGTTAACAGAGGGAAAATACAGTTCCTGACCCTTGAAGGCAGGCAGGCAGAGCCCTGAAACTTTTGATTTATTCTTCTTGCTGATGTTGGTTGCTTAGCTACAAATATTCTCAATGCTTATAAAAGCCTCTCTCCATTAGTCCTCACTGCAAGGTTTTAAGTCCAGCTACAGTTTATTTTTCTTGAAACCTAGGTGATGAAATTTCGTGTTGCTGTTCCATCTGAGATGGAGAATGCCCTGTTCCCTGTCCAGAGCCTGACAGCTGCCATTAGCACGAGCAGGAGCAGAGGAGATGTCACCCTCCAGCACTGAAGATGGGCAACAGAGCCTGACTCTGATGTAAGAGCACTCTTAAAAAAGGAAACAGAAAGGGAAAAAAAAAAGTAAGAGCCAAGACTGATGAACCAAACTGAGCCTGCAGCTCAGCCAGAGCTGCTGGCAGCTCGTCCTGCGGAGCTCGTCTGAGCGATGCCTTGAAATGTGCTGGGTCTGCTCAGCGTCTGCTCGCAGGCGACGAGCGCAGCCCCGGGGCAAACCAGCCGTGGGCAAATCGGCCTGGCTGGGATCAGCTGGTACAAGTCTGGCACAGCAAGGGCAAAACATCCCCAGCACATGATGCTGTCCCACAGAGCTCCCTCTCCCCAGCCCCTGACGTGTGTCCCTCATTGCCCGAGCAGCATGTGGCTGTCACCGACAGCTCTCCCGGGCTGCTGGAAGGTGGGAGCATTCCTTAACCTGAGGAGCACCAGCTCCATCCCACCCTGCACTGCCTCTGTGTGAGGGACAGGAAAAGGCTATCAACAGGTGACATGAGTCACTGGGAAATGGTGGTCTGGTCTAGGGCACGGAGAAATAAAATGACTGGAAACAATCACCTCAGGGAGCTGCCCAGCAGAGAACAAAGGAAGTTGGTCCGGGTAGGAACCCGGGGACAATGGTGGCACCAGCTGTGGGGACAGGGCAGGCAACAGAACTCCAATCGGGCTTTTTCCTGCCTGCTGGAATTAGAGAACAATGAGCAAAACCTCTGTGGTAGGAAAGGGAAGCAGCTTAGCAGGGACACACAGCTCTGGCACCCAAGTGCTTCCCGTAGATCAGCAGCACCCAGCTCCTCCCAGCCCAAACTGGAATTCTGTAATCCCAAAATTACTGGATAGGAAGGAACAGACAAGCACATAGAGCTGTGAGTGCTGTCACATTCTGATGACTAAAAGCTGGAACACTTGAACAGTGAAAAGCACCTTTTGGGCTCACAGTGCCTCGTGTTTGGTGAGCAGGTAACAGAGGAATGCACTGGGAGTCAAGGGTCTCTTTATCAAACTAATTTTTTAACGAACAACCTTGCAATGATGCCAAGAGAGAGCAGAAAGCTCCCAGTCAGCACTGCTCTGCAATCAGCGATTAATTTGTTGCCCGATGCTTTGCTTGCTGCCCATGACAGAGCTCATAAATCCTCATTTTTATTGATGTCCTAGCCAAGGGGGCATGCTGCAAAGGGCTGGCTTGTGCTGCAGGTGTCCTGGGCAATCACCTTGCAGGATATGACAAACTGCTTAGAGGCTTTTGTTAAGCCTTTTAATCATTTTATCAGTCTAATTCTTGTTTTTATTGTCTCTGCTGTAAATTTATGGCAGCAGCTGAATTTGCATCCTGCTCTTTCTGGGAAATGGAGTGTGAGACCCTCCCATGGCAGCAGGGCAGAGGCTGTCACCTCTCAGTGCTGCAGCCCCAGCAAAACACAGAGTATCTCCAGTGCCACCAGCAAGGTCCCAGACAGGCCCAATGGAACTGGGGCCATTCTCCCCTCCTATTCCTGGGTGCTGGTGTTACCCCAGTGGAGGGGATCACATGAAGAAAAAATGTGCCTGTTTAAAAAAAGACAGAAATTTCCTATATAGTGAAGAGGTGGAAGAAGGAACCAGTGCTGGGGGAAGGGAGACTCTACTGGAACAAGTTTTCAGCCATCAATGTCTGCTGGACAAGTCTTTAAAAGTATTAAAGTCTGGGTCTTAACAAGTCTTAAAATCTGGGTCTCCAGCACCTAAAATTGTGACTGAACAGAGCAGTGCCTTTACATGTTGGTATCCCAGGTGATACAACTCCAAGTTCTTTGAATGTCTCCTCTCAACACAAGTGACAATTGTATCTTATTAAATCTGTCATCAAATTGCAGGTCTCTGAAACGGTGCAAGTCAAAGAGAAGCAAAGCAGGGGGGTGTTTCTGTACAATACCCAGTGGAGCTGAGGGAGCCTTTTACATAAGAAAGGTGTTATTTCTGCCACTTTGAGCAGAGGAAACTCAGGGAATTACTGAGTGCTTTCTCATCCCACTCACTATCTTCCCAGCTTGCCCAGTGCACTCCAGGACAGCCTGGCGAGTGGCTGTGACAGCAGCAGGCTCGGGGCTGGGGCTCAGGAACTGGGGCTCCACGCACAGGGGTCACTGGAGGGAACAGAGGCATCTCCTGGGGAACTGGGGCTCCCCTTTGTCTCCAGCTCTGCCATTCCACCCGCTCTGCTCGCATCTCCCTGTGCCAATATTGGCACTAACAAGGCCACAGGAGGCGGCTCAGCCTCACCAGAGGCTCTGTTACCTTCACAAGCCCCAGGGCAGCTCTCTTCTCCCCAGCTCCAGCCCTGCCCAGGGACACTTCCCGCTAATTGCTGCGCGGTGGGAGGGAGGATAGTGCCAGGAGGGGCGAACAACCCGCAAGGTCACACGTGCTGCTGGCTGGGCCTCTCCAAAGATCACCCAGACCCAACCCTGCTACATCAGTGCTGCTCAAAAGGACTGAAGTCATGGCTGGGAATCGAGAGGAAGCAAGGAGAGTCCTATCAGCTTACCTCTGAGCATTAACACAACCATTAATTACCACTTGCTCATCAAGCTACAGCTTAATGAGGACCAATAGAGATGGGGCCATGACCTTTCCTCCCTCCCTGCATGCTCTTTTCCTTACACCCATGCTCTGAGCCATGATCCCTGGTCCTGCCTCGGGTAGATGTTCAGTGTCACATCTGGGTCAACTCATCAGCTGTGACCAACTCCCAAATCTGAATGAGGCTTAATGCAAGAATTCCCTGCTTTCATTATATTTAGCTGTTTCCAGTTGTAGGTATCACAGAATCCCAGAACAGTTTGGGTTGGAAGGGACCTTAAAGTTCATGTTGTTCCAAAACCTTGCCACGGGCAGGGAACCTTCCACTAGACCAGGCTGCTCATATTATTATACATATGCTTTGTTTTTAAGCTTTGCTGGGATTCTTATTTGCTGCCTTGATTGGCCAGTGCATGGCTGTGAGGGCTAGGAGGGATTCCGCTGCTGTTTAAGGTACTGCAAGTGATACTGGCCACCCTGCAACCTTTGGGAAAAAGGAGATGGGAGGGAAGAAATGTGTCTGAAGCCTAATGAGGACACAAGCACTTGCCAGATTTTAATTTGAAATACTTGCTTTCTTTTCAACTATATCCTTTTCCGCTGGGCTCTGCAAAGAGCAGAGCTGGACAATCATACGGGAAGCTGGGAGAGACTAACAATAGAGGAGGAGTGGAGAGGGGAGTGGAACCAGCCTGTCTCCTTGTACTCAAAATGAAACATGATAAAGAAACAAATTGCATAAAGGATGACTAACAAAGACAGCTTTAAAAATCGTTTCAGGGTTAGTCTTCTCAGGTTCACAGCAGGGACAGCAGGAAAGGCCATTCGGTTTCACATATTACGTAAGTTTTAGTCCATCTCCCTTTCAAGTTCTGCTCCTACCACGAATCCAGCCACCCACACCCTCCGGGACTGCCTGCAAACACCCCGACCCCCAGGCACGGCCACTTCTTCCTTTACAATCACACAGATCTTTTACAACGGCTTTGAAAAATCTGTGAGTTCTGCCTGGCCCCTCCGCACGCTCCGCTCCCCGTGGATGTGAGGGATTGCTTGCCTGGTATCCGTGCTCCCAATCCACCGGATCCCTTCTGCAGGAGCATCAGGGCCCAGAGCAAACATCCTCCCAGCAAACCACGTCACCATTTGATTCCTGCATCCTCCTCTCTCCTCGCGAGTGCCAGAGGGAGCGCCGGGCGCTGCGTTCCTTGGCGGGTGATGGAATACAGAGGTTGGCTCCAGGCGCAGCTGCCCCGACCCCCACAGGCTGATTCCACAGGAAACAGCACAAACATCTGCACCACCGAACTGCCTGACACACCTCGGCAGAGCTCTGCTCCGGCACTCCAACCTTTGGGAATCCAGCACACTGCAAGCTGCCGTACCCCAGCAGTGCCCACCAGCTCAAACAACGTGCTGGAAAGTCTGTTTCCTCCGTATCTGCTCCCTGTCCCTTTTGAAAATGCAGTATATCAATTCAAAAGATTGTAAAGGCCCAGCTTTTCCAGTCTGGATCATCCACTTCCAGAGCAAGCTCACAAAGGTGCAGGAACACTTTGTCATTGCAGTGCCATTGCACTTTGGCAGATCCTGGTGAACCACCGAAGAGAAAGGTAAGTGGAAAACTACCAGGCACTTACCCAAACGTCCACGGGACAGGGAAATAAGATCAGGACAGAAAAGCAATGCTGAGGTCCCCAGGAAAGTCAGCTGCTCCGGGAGCAGGGCGAGTCCATCCCCGCGGCTCCCTCCCTCGGCCGGCTCTGCCCGGTTTGGATTCAGCTGCTCTGGAACCGCTCGCAGACTCCCGGACTGTGAGACTTCCTCTGCAGCTGATAGTGGGGTTATGAAAGTAAACTGACTATTGCCCTTTGTGAGGGGAGGAGGGGGCTGGGAAGCTCAGCCCCTTCCCTTGCTTTGTAATTCAAACCCTTCCTCGAGGCTCCGTGTTTTGGAGGAGAGGCATCTGCTCCCAGCCCCTTCCGAGCTGCCGAGGAGCTCACACCGGTCCTGGCGGCGAGCCAGGCTTGCAGACTGCACTCGGAGTTTACATGGCACAGCAGCTCATTCCCAATTAAACCTCATCCAGCATTTTTCTGTCTCATATAGAATTAGTGCAGAACAACAAACATGGAGGTAAGAAGAGAGAGTTTGAACACGGGTTGCTCTGTCCGCACCTCTGATTAATTTTAAGATTTCCTCTTTATTTATGCAGTAATTATCTCAGATCACTTCCAAAACATTCCGTATCCACCATCCCTGCTGGGGGCACTTAGCCTGACACCACTGCCAAAGACTGAGCAGTGCTGGGAGGAGGGATAGGAGGATGGATGTGAGGAGGGATGGAGAAGGGATGGAGAAGGGATGGGAGGAGGGATGGGAGCAGGGATGGGAGCAGGGATGGCAGGAGGGATGCTGGTTGTGTCAGAGGAGTGCACATTCCCAAACCCTCCCCGAGACACGGTGCTGCTCCCGAAGCCTGTCAGTGCAGTGCCACCATCTTTCCATGGGCAACTGCACCAGGACCGGGCAGATTTGATCTTTATTACTTCCTGAAGGCAATTAATCTTTAAGGCTCCAACTATAACTGCTGTCAGCTTAGCTCACAGCCTCCTTCTGTTGGTATTTACAAGTTACATTTTGAATTGTAAAGAAGTCCAGGCGCACGGGAGTTTGTCCACAAATCAGACAGACGGGAATTAAAGCACATTCTCCTCAAATCTGCCTGAAATCTAAACTTTTATTATTAGCCATCCCCAGTGTGATCATAAACTCTAGTCTCTGACAGCAACATATGGATCTCATCTCCACTGTGGTCCAATATTACAATAATCCACAGTGACCTGGTAAACAGGCTCAATCCAACAGATTTTCCTTCACCCTGTCAATGAGAAAGTTCTGCTATATGACAGAAATAAAAGAAAAACCCTGGAATATTTTGTTTAATTTCCCACAACCCCCTACGATTCCCAAATATGTGTGTCTGTATTGTTCTAAGACACAAGGAGCTTGTTTTTCTTCTAATTACACTGGTTCAAAGTAATTATGCTCATTTATTCTCCATGTACATGAGCATATCAAAATAGGAATTGACCCAGTATCAAATATTCCCTGTTTTAGGAATTATTCCAGCTGCTCGTAACACTGAAGGTCCATGAGAGCCTGGGAGAATGTATCCACATGCAGGCTTATCTCTTCATTTCAGACCATTCATCATTCCTTGCCTGGAAGCAACAGTTAATTTCCAACAACTCAATGTCAAGATGGCAGTTTAAATCCTCTTGAGGATTGCCCCAGGAGAAGATTTTGTCCCAGTTCTTTTGCAGCCACTGTAGAGTCAGCCTCTTTTGAAGTCACTCAGAGGGACTTCACTTTTAGAGTGTGATAGAAACAAAGAAAGAATGAAGGTCTGCTGGTGACCATCCCAACCCAAGGAAGGATCATCTCTCCAAAGCCTTCTCTTGGGATTTCAATAGGGAGAGAAATTAAGAGTCAGAATGGTTTTGGTTGGAAGGGTCACCCATCTCCATCCCTCCTGCCATGGTCAGGGACACCTCCCATGATTCAGAAAGGAAAAATACAGACTGCTAGAAAATNGAAGGTCTGCTGGTGACCATCCCAACCCAAGGAAGGATCATCTCTCCAAAGCCTTCTCTTGGGATTTCAATAGGGAGAGAAATTAAGAGTCAGAATGGTTTTGGTTGGAAGGGTCACCCATCTCCATCCCTCCTGCCATGGTCAGGGACACCTCCCACGATTCAGAAAGGAAAAATACAGACTGCTAGAAAATGCTGCATGTCATGGAGAGGATTTTCTAGGCTTTATCATTTTCTCTGGATGTAGATTTACACAAAGTAGGAGATACTTCCAACTTAGAGTGGAGGAGAAGGACCTGAGCCAACACCAACAGACTGGACCTTTCTGAAAAGGCCACATCACAACCAGACCTGTCCTGCAGACCTCCCAAACAGCAATCCTGACAAAATCCCCAGGAAGAACCCTCAGAGCAGAGCAGAGCAGAGCAGAGCAGAGCAGAGCAGAGTCTTGACATCCCCTTCTCCTCTTTTCTGTCTCTTACATTTATTTGGATTCAGCTTTATCTCTTCATTTTAAGGACTCTCTCACCACGTTTTACTGGTGTCAGTGGCCCTTTTACCAAGGACAATCTGCATTGAACATTTTGGAAAGCAGTGATTTAAGAAGCTGCAGGTAGCACGGCAGAGTGGCTGACGAGCCATCTCTGGAAATCAGAAGGTGTCTAAAGAGGGTGTTTACAAGCAGAACGCTGCTAAAAGTCTGCCTTGGTTGCAGATAACAAGGCTGAGACAATGACAGATTTCCTTCCCCTGGCAGCCAAGAGCAGCTCCCCGTGATTGCCTTGCCGTGTTTATCCAGGATGCTGGGAGAGAGCAGGCACCAAATATGCAATTAATTGGCAGTTTGCAAGAGCATATTGCCTAAAGATAAACAGAGTGGGTGATCGTGTCGTATGGAAAACGGCTGAGTGCTGCAGATGTAGTGTTGACCCAGTTTAAAAAAAAAGTTGGTTTTTTTGTTCTCTTGGAAAATAAATGTACTGAAATGAATACTTTTTTTTTCTTTTTGCATGGTCCCTCTGGCCTTTGAATATTTTGTGTATGTAAGCCATTCCAGGTTCTTTCTTAATCTGGAAGTACACAGTAAATTATGAATTAGCTCAAAAATTTTCCTGCTGACATCAGAGGAGCAGGGAGTACATTGTGACACAGAGCTAATGGCCTTCACTCCTCACAGAGGGGGTTTTGAGAGCAGGAGAAGACACGACTGCTGGATCTAAGTGGGAATCAGGTGATGTGGAAAGGAACAGAACTGCCCAGGTCAGTGGATGTGGAGATAGGTCCAGAGGGAGGAATGGTTTTTCACAGAATTGCAGAGTGGTTTGGGGTGGAAGGGACACCTCCCACTGTCCCAGGTTGCTCCAAGCCCTGTCCAACCTGGCCTTGGACACTTCCAAGGCTGGGGCAGCCACAGCTTCAGGGAGGATCTGGACCAGCTTGGCAAATGCAGAGTGCTTTGAGTGGGAGGGACAGGCTCTGGTTTCCAAGTACAGATATTGTCAGAGAAAAAGGCACAGAGATGACATGAAACCCAGAGTCAGGGAAGGAAGAAGATACGGGAGAAGACTGAATGCTACTGAGGAGCTCAGGATAGGATACACACTGTGGAAAATACGCTGAGGCTGGAAAGGGAAGGGGAAAAGCAACCTGAAGGTGATGCTGCTCAAGCTGGGAAGCTGCAGAGACAGAAGAAGGGATATCTGTGACACGATCAGGGCAGCACAAAAGCTGTGGATCAAGTGCGAGGCACAAATGCTAAAGAGAGAAGCTCTCACTTTCAGGAGACAGAATTCATTAGGAGGAAAGTCCTCGATGTAGAATTTCAGACTTAACGTTCTGCAGCCCCCGTGCACAGCAGTAGCAGGCAATGAAAATCAGTGCCCTCACAGGACAAAAGGACACTCTCCCCTCTCATTTTTTATATTCAGTGCTATAAAACTCAAGCCCAAAGCATGTGACAGATCTCTCACTTCATTTTACTGCGACCACACTGACCTTACCAGCACTGATCAGATCCAACAGGAAAGCAAGTCACAACCTGGCAACTCCTTTGCAGGGACAATGCACCGAGATTGTATCTGGCCTGACCAACGTGATGACACCAAAAATGCCTTTACAGGAATTCCTGATCCCATGGGGAGATTGTTACAGCAGGCTTGGACTCGTTGTGTTGCTGGATCCTCTCCCTGTGCCCTGGGCCCAGGCTCTGAACAGAGTGGATGTGGTGCACTGCACACTCCACAGGTGAGGACCTTCCTTCTTCTACACCGAGGTGATTCCAGGTGAATTCTCCATGCAGGACTCAGTCCAGACTTCCTTTGCATTTCCCCAAAGGCCAGGCCTCAAGGAGGAATTGGAACACCAACACAGGAGCTTGGTGTTTCAGAAGCATGGCAAAAATTCAGCAGCTTTTTAAAAAATCTTTTTCTTTTAGATCAAAGTTTGGGTACCTAAAATTAGCTAGCAAAATAAGTGACATTTTATTCAGAGATGCAAAATTTCCATTGATTTTAATGGATTCAGCATCCCAGAAAACTAGGCCACTTATTTATGTACCTACATAAGCATTTGAATCCCTAACTTGAAGGAGCCAAGTTTGTAAATGATGACCTTATGTTTTAAAAATCATGAGACAACTCTGCATGCATCAGTCTGTTATTCCCTTTATTTATGTCAGCAAGGCTCATTCAGAGGTAGATTTAAGCTGTAAAATGTGCCTTTAAAGTTTCCTGCAATAAGGTCTCCTCTATTTAGCAAAACACTTAGGCACAGCTTAATGTCTTCCCGAAGAGAAGCACTTGAGTGAATCAAGGCTAACAGCTTCCTCACAGCCCTCCTTGAGATGAGGAACGAATCTCTGTCTCCCCACAGAAAATTGCTGATCCTGATGGGAATGGCTCAGCAGCCTTGAAGACTCTTTCTGCCTCATCACTTTACCCTAGGAACAGACTAACATTGCACAGTCCTTGGGTCTACAAAGCACAGCAAGGTAACAACACTGAAAAAACACCCCACAGGTGTTCCAGGCCAGGCTGGACGGGGCTTGGAGCAACCTGGGACAGTGGAAGCTGTCCCTGCCCAGGCAGGGGCTGGGGCTGGATGAGCTGAAAGGTTCCTTCCAACCCAAAGCATTCTGTGATTCCAGGGTTCTGCAGGGATGTGCATTTTGGGCAGGGCCAGGGTGGAGGGAGGGAAAGGGCAGCAAGAAGCAGCAAAACCCCAAGCAGGAGGTGTTCCTGGGGAGGGCAGGTGTAAAGCAGTGAGGCACCATCCCTTTGCTGATGCAAAACCTCAACCTGTTCCTTATCTTGTAACTTCTGTCTGTTAATCCTGTGCCACTGCGTGCCCCTCAGTAAACTGCCATGTGGCTGCTTAAGGAAAGAGCTGTATAATTTACCCCTGATTGTTTCAAACATTTGGCAGGCAACAATAGATAAAAACTGACAGGACCTTCACAGCTAACAATGCAACCTAATGAAGGGAAATAGTGCTCAGAGAAATATTGTGACAGGTATCCATGGATTCAAATAAAGGGAAAGACGTGGTGGGGTAGATTGGGCTCTGCATCCATTCAGCCCTGACAGTGAAGAGAAGTCAGCAGATCTTCCTTCCCTCTGTCTGAGTTGTGTCAGGTTGGTTTGGTTGCACAGCACTGAATGCAAGTTTGTGAAAGCACAGAAGTTAAAAAATTTCCCCGAGAGGAGCTAAAATGAGTTGAGCTCCATTCTGCCACATTTTCACATTCCTGCAGCTTTTCCAGCAGGAGTTCACCACTGGAATGACACGGAGCATGGTAGGGAAGCAACGGGAGAAAACCCTGAGCTTGGACAAACACGGGAGCAGGATGGAGCTGCCAGCAGGAGCACTTGTGTGCAGGCGTTCACAGGGACAGCGCTGCAGGAGCCGGGCTCGGGGGCTCCTGCCCAGCTCACTCCTGAAGGCACTGGCAGGATATGGAACCTCGGGAGGAAGAGTTACTGCCACTGCAGACAGCCACAGGCAATTTCTATTTTCCTTTATCTTACAAATTGCAGCTCAGAGCCTGAATTATTCAGAGCAGACTCCAGTGACAGCTCCTTGGAGCAGGGGGGACACAGACACAGATGGCAGCTGCAGTTTTCCCCTGCGCAGGCGTGTCCCCATTCCCAGGGCGGTTTGGCTGGACAATTAGCACAATTTGTTAAGCAGGCAGGAGGCACTGGGCTGGAGCACACCGTGCTGGGCACGCAGGGAGTGGAACCAGCCCCTCTCCTCGTGGTGTCCTTAGAACAGAGGATGAGCTGCAGCCAACCTGCCCTGGCAGGGGACAGACCCCACGATGGATGGGCTGGTTATCTGTGGTGTCACCCACTGGCTTGGCTGAAATGACATTAGAGACTCCAAGGTCTAATGACCAAAAGCACTGTCAGGGAGCTGTTCCCTGTTGTGATCTTCCTGTAGGCAAGGTGTCATTGTCTCGGTGTGCTGAGGAGGTTCTGTGCACAGAGCAGGATCAATAACTTGATGATGAATCTATCTATATCTATATCTATATCTATATCTATATCTATATCTATATCTATATCTATATCTATATCTATATCTATATCTATACACTGCTGACTGTGACACAGCCCCGGGTCACCCCTCACAACAATGTTTCTGGCTGCTTGGTCACCCTCCATGTTGCCAGCCTCCTTCTGCCTTGGCCTCAGTGGAGAGAGACATTAGGCTACAGCCTTCCCATAAAATCACAGGCAAACAGGGCATCTGGACTTTGAGGCAAGTTAAACACTGGGAACTAATTTGGTTTCCATGGTGCAGGACTGCAAAGTTTCACTTACCCTAGGAAGAAAGGGAGGTTTCCATTTTCTGGCCTCAGGTAAAAGTATAAAGAAAATTACATCTGGATGGGATGGAGACAACTGACTGGGAGAAAACTACAGAAGAAAATGAAGGGGGGAAATGGTGCAGCTCCAGCAGCACTGCCTGAGTAACACCACTGTGATGCATCCTGGCCAAATTTTTGTTATTACCGGTCCAACTCTTTGACACAACTCAGTAAAGGGCACCCTGACCTGTGGTGGGAATGCAGCAGCTCCAAGGAAACAAACAGGCAAATCCCTGGAAAGGCAGGAGAATGGGAATTGTGGTGTGTGGAGCCACACAGACCCACTCGGGGCTCAGAGCCCAGGGTGACCCCTCTGTCCCAGCCCAGCGGGCAGATTCTCTGCATCCATGGCCACACTCTCCCTCTGCACACAGCAAGTTTATCTGCCCTGGACAAAGCTAGAGAGGGAACATTTTAGAAAGCATCTGCTCTGCTCTCAGCAGTCCCTTCCAGCACCAGGATGCAGCATTCCCCAATACTTTCAGCTAAAGCTGTTCAAGGGAATGTGAAACGTGCCAGGCTCTGTATTTCTAATGGGGGCTGACACTGCCAGCACTGAAAATCAGATGGGAAGAAGTCCTCAGACAAGGAGACTGATTAAAAAACATAACTGACAATGGCAAATAGCTTAAAGGATTTAAAACACCCCAAATTAAATCCATCCTCAACCCAAAAATAAAACTCACAGAAAATCTTTACTTTTATGCTCAAAGTTAATTTAAAGGCAAGGAAATACTCTAAAGGTCACATGGATCTTTCCCATATCCATATACCTGATAGTAAAGGCTCTGTTTTCAAACTGCACTTAAAACTAATTTAAAATTTACTGATGTTTCTGAACTCATTAAACTAGAACTTCACAGGAGAAGGCAAATAGGGGCAACTGGATCAGATCAAACATTATTTTCTGGGTGGCAAGAGGGAAGAATGCTCCTGCCTGGAGCACTGAAAAGATACCAGGAACTCTTTAGAGCAGGTGCCCTGACCCAAGGGACCTGCACCCCAGGCACCAAAGGCTCTGGAGATGTGTCTCCACTGCCAGGTCCAGCCCCCACAGGAGCAATGTCCCACAGGCAGGTGAGGCTTGGGACTGGCACAGCCTGGCCCCACGGGACAGCCCCACTGCCTCACAATTCCCTGCATGGCACAAACGTCCCCCCAGGAATGGCACCAGTTTTGTCTTTCAGCGTGTTGTTCTCTCTGGGTTAACCAGAACTTATGTTCCATTCACAGAAGAAAATCATTCTTGTGTGAGAAAACACACAGCAGGCTCGAGTGTGACACTGCTGCTACCACACCCCAGCAACGATGAAAGAAACAATAATAATAGTAACCAAAAGTTTAAAAACATCTCTATGCATATTTCACTATGATAGAGATTTGCATGTTCACCTCCAAAACTGGGTGAAAAGAGTCTTAAAATATTGGTTTTGCTATTTTAACTGTAAATATAGGAAGCTTTTTCTGTCTCTACCTACTCAATGACACAATTTCAAGACTTTTTTCTACATTTTCATTATACGGAAAGAGGAAAAATAGAAGGAAAGAAATAAAGTCCTGGCTTTTAACTAGTGAAAACTCAAAGTAGTCAAAGTTACATAATAATTCTATGAAAGTGGGGGATGCTATTAGCATGGAGTGAATCAGAGGAGGTTCTGGAAAAGCTGTACAGGGCAAGTGACCCTGAGCTGTGGCTGGAGCCAAGGACAGTACTGAGGAGGGAATCTCTCTGAACCAACATGTTTGAAGTGTTTGAAGGCTGCAAACAACCTGGATGTTCAGTTTGGTGACTCACAGCTTGTGGCAGCCCATAAAGACCTTTGTGTCTGCTGTGACTGTGATTAATCTCTCCGATACAGCCCCATAACCAAAGTTCCAAAGGCCCCTGGCTGCAGCACTGCTGGGTCCCCGGGGGATGAATGCCCCAAGCCTGCCTCTCCTGCCGGTGCCAAAGCTGCCGCTGGCTGCAGGGGGCACGGACGGGGCCGGAGCTGCCCGGCTGGACCGAGCCAGCAGCTGCCTGGTGTCACCCAGGGGAGGGGACTGTCCCTCACCCGGAGCACCAGGGCTGTCCCAGGGCTGTTCCAGGGCTGTTCCCAGGAAGGAGCTCGGCAGCTGGGAGGGATCAGGGCGCTGGAGTTCTGCACTCATTCCCCCCCAGGACCTCAGCCTGAGCCTGGAGCTCTGCTGCAGCCACCACAACACAATTCACCAGTCCCATGTCCTCCGGATGTCATTAATAAATACTAAAAAAACCACCTGGAAAGAGGGAGAAAAAACCTATCCCCAATGTTTTGGAGCACATTGAGAGGCCAATAGCAGCAGCAGGCACGAAAGGGAAAGTCTGAGGGGCCGAGCTCTGGGGAACAGCAGCTTGGAGTGTCACACAGACAGCTTTGCCTGGCACTCCTGCTTGACTAACAAGCCTTGTTTCACAGGGACTGAGGGTGGAAGAAATCAGCTTCCCATCAGTTTTCCTGAGTTTGGGCTGTGGGAAATATTATTTCTTAGAGGATGAGGCAGTTTATTGGCCAGGGATATTTCCAGTGCATTTATTTTGTTGTTGTTGTGAATTTGGATTAGAGGTATCTCCTTCCTCCCCACAATTGCTGGCAGCATGCTGTAAAGATATGATTAATAAAGTGTGACTATGAATCCACTCAGAGGCTTAGAATTTTCCTCCTCTTAAGACGAAACAGAGAAAGGGCCACTTAACAAAGTTCAGACCTTGAAGCAGATTTCAAAGTACACTCAGTTTAGCTCAGCACAACGAGGAGGTTCAACCTTCAATATTTAAAAGCTATGGGCCCTTGGAGAGAAGAGACTTCTGCTTCTGGTCCAATCCCAAACACAGAAATAAATAAATAAGAGATAAATAACCAAGCCACGCTCGGAAAGGACTCCAGCAGCACAGCAGAAATACCCTGCTCACCTGGGGCACTCCTCCTTAGCCTACGAGACATTTTTACCTTTGTAGGCAGCTCAGCCATGGAACACACGCAGTCCTGAGGTTTTAGATTAAAACAACACATTCTGGCTCTTGCTCTGCAAGAAGCCACTGGAAATCCTGGAAGACCTTCAAAACTGAGCAGTGTAGTACTTGAAAAGGAGACACAGCTTGACTAAATTGAAAAATCTGAATTTCCTAACATGGACTTAAAAGGTGCTACTGAATCTTTAATGACTGCAAGAGAGAGCTGGCTCAATCTGAGCAGGGCTCAAGGTCTTCTTTTGAAGAAGTCGAACTTAAAAAAAAAATAAAATAAGAAAAATGTCTGCTACATTCCAAGGTCACCAAGGGTTCCATGAAACTCTGTATCTCTCCCAACTCCAACTTCCTAAATGACAGTCACTCGTGAATCCGGAGCACCCACTTCAACCGAGCATAATTAGCTGGGGAAGGAAAACACAGCAGCCTAAAAGAGTCCTTCTCTAACAAGAGGTTGTGAGGGGCAGTGTGCTGCAGAAACAGATGGAAAATGGGGCTATTTATTTATTTCAAGAGCACAGAATTCCTATTCATTAAATGTTACTTTTAAGCTGTTTGGTACCCCCAGTTTTCTGGCTGACTGATAGCTCAGAGGGACGGATCGAGAGTGGGAAGCACAGGTTTTGTTGCTTGCTGGTATCCATGGGGCATTCCCAGCCCACTTTTCCAGGCTCTCACACTAATTTCCCACCAGCAGTATTATCTTCAACCCCCACAGTCAGTTCCTCTGCATCACTAATTCTGTTTTAGACAAGAACTCAGGCTACAGTGAAGTACCTAAACAGATGAGCTGTTAGGCAAAGCTGTAAATTTAGATGGTGCAAGACCAAAAGTGTAAATTTAAAATTAAATATTTAAAGTTTGGGTGAGGGCAAAAAAATACATAAACTCTTGGAAAGAATAGCCATTATTAGAGATTATAAATCTGCATGCTAATTTATGTGGTTACTATTGACATTTTCTTTCTAATTCAGCTTTTAGTCCTTTTCTTGCATGCAGATAAATTCTAGTTAAGAGCATTGTGATATGCAGAAGGCTTAATCCAACAGAAACCCCCTAATATGCAATTTAAGGATCTCAGGTTCATTAATAGTCCTAGGAGCAGCTTGTTTAACAGTTTATTTCATGGGGCTGAGTCCATCTGAGACGCTGGGGACAGGAATTGCCTTCCCACAGACACCCTTTGGAATGTCCAAGCTCCTGTGGGGATGGAGCTCCTTTCAAGGGCATTCTCCACCCTCAGCCCATTTACTGGACAGGTAAAAACTGCAGAATCCTGGAAAGGTCTGTTTCCCAGAGATCCCAGCATGGTTTGTTCTCTCTGCAGGCATTTTGGTAAGAAAATGAAATGAATACCCAAACACACTGCTTCTCATCAGCCATCGATTCACCTACTGGCAGTTTCAGTAACAAATTAGATCAATGTAATTATTGTGTGTGCACACAGATGTCAAATCACAATCACTATGCTCAGATCAGCTGGGTGTTTCCTGGAAAAACAGTATTTATCCATATTGGGTAGAGGAGAGAAGGTTCATCTGCCCATCCAGAACCCAAAAGAGACAGATTTCCCAATGAGGTTTTGCCACTGTGTTTCATGGACTAAATCCTGAAAATAATTTACTCTGGGAAACGAATGCATTATTTTTCTAGTTCTGTGCTCTATCCAACCACTTCCTCTTCACTAGATCCAACTATTAGAAACTCCAAAAATTCCCCAAACTTTGTAGCTTTCAATGTCCTGTAACAAGTCGCTATTCTGTGGGCACAACGCCCATCTCTGGTGTTGAGAGGCAGCAGCTGAGCTGACACAGAGACCCCAAAGGAAAGCACCAAGACCCCCAGAGAGCAAACCCTGGCCCCAGGCCAGGACACCCCCACAACAGGCACCCAGACATCCTCCCCCTGTTCCCCCAGCCCTCCCCGCTCTCAGACCCGCACTGGGATCCCCCGGTGCCAGCAGGAAGCAGAAGAGACCTGTGGGGTGCTTGACTCCTCCAGCACATCCTCCAGGCAGGGTCAGGGCTGGGGAGCTTCCCCTGCTTCTCCAGGCAGCCTGCTCTGACTGACACATGGGTGCAGGCGGGTGAATTCCCGGTGCCTGGATGCCTGCATCTCCCCACCTTGTCTCCTGTTTACCTGGCAATTATCCACCCTAAATTCTTTCACCTCCCCCCTGTTGACACCTCAGAAATACATCCTCTGTTATGAAATTCATCCTCTGTTATCTGCCAGCGACCCAGATAACAGCTCTGCCTGTGCTCCACGCTCCCTTCAGCATCTCAGGAACTCATCCTTCTCCATTTCCCAGACTCTGAACCCGATGCTAGCAGGGCTGGTTTAGATCACACATCAGGGCCTCGTCAGACGCCGTCCCGAGGAGCATCCACCAGGGCCCGAGCCTACTTTGCTGCCTCCAATTTAGCTTGTTAACCATTCCCAAAAATGAGTATATTTTAATTACTGTTTTCTGAGAATTGGGATTATTTTCCTTCTAAATATATTCGTCTGATTATCTCCAGGATGAAATTCATTTGGTTAATTACCATCTTTTTAATTTGTTTAAGACTGTGTTTCAGTTTCCTGTGCTGTAACACCTCCCTGCCAGCTCTGCCTGCATTTATTCAGTGTCTGACAGACTCCCATCTCAGGGAATAAACAGAAGGTTTCCATAAAAAACGTGCAGTGCCCTGAGCCTTGCAGGCAGCCTGTGATCCCACCTGAAATCCAGGGGAAGGAGGAGCAGCATTCAAACTTGGGACCCTCTCAGCCTCCAATTCCACTTCCAGTCCATGCACTCAATCCAAGCCCTCCTGGCAGACACCCCCCCATGTAACATCTCATTCATCTGCCAAACCACAGCAGTTTTGTACCTGGATTATTCTATTGTCATCTTATTACTACCCCAAAACAGCAACAGACAAATTGCAATTTCATTACCGAGACCTTGATTCCAGTCACTGATGTATTTACTGGAAGAACCCAAACATAATTTTATTTCTAGTTTTCTAGACTGTCCCATTAATAAAAAATAAAATCTTCCATGGGTAGTGCAAACGAGACCAGTGGAGACATTAGGAGAAATTTCAGATATTCTTAAACCAATAGAAACTCCACCCAAAGTGGAAGGTCATGGCACCTAAATTATATACCTGGGCTCGAACAGCAGGAACACAAAGAGAGCATCCAGAAGCTTGGGAAAGGATGTTTACATGGAGAACAGTGACTGTCCCAGCTGGGTGGACATGGACCTTCCTCTCCCCATGACCTGAGCCAGGCTGATTCCCATCTCAGTTTGCAGGATTTTGTGCAGCAGCTCAGGAGGCTCTCCCAGGGCTGCCTCCAGTCCGAGCTGTGCCCCAGCACAGCCCCTGGGCAGCCCCAGCCTCAGCTGCACCCACGTTTCTTTTCCATGCCAACATATTTCCATCTTACTCAGAAAGCTGTTTGTCCCTTAATAGGGCACATTTTCCAACCAGCTTTGTTGTTCTGCAAATTATGGGCTTTAAAGAATTAATGGTGGAATATAAATCAATTTAGTTCACTGAGAGAGTGTGTGTTTTATGTGGTAGAGGTTTTCAAAGAAAAGTAATTAGTAGATTTGGCATTTTAATCTTCAGAAAAATAAAGAAGCTATTTTTCTCCTGAGAGGATGTGTTTGAACACATAAACATATGCTGCATTTTCTGAAACTATATTAAGAAATATTATTTATTGGTTAGATGTGGCTGATAACTATTTCTATTGTCTCAGGAAGATTCTTTGTGATAAAAGATTTCACAACAGGGACTGCATTTCGCTTTCCAAAATGCCTGACCAGAGGCTTTAAAAAAAAAGCCAGAGAGGTCCAGTTTGCTTCTCTCCCAGGTTATGTCCCTTTCCCAGGGATTTCTTTATCTCCAGGTGGCCCCTTCTAGCGACTGCTTTGTGGAGATTCCACGACCACAGGGCTGACTGGTCCCAGCAGCCCATCCCTCCTCGGCTGCAGCAGGGACTGCCCGTGTGGCCACGAGCAGCAAGCAGGCACCAGGGGAGCACCAACCCTGCTCTGGTGCCTCTGTGGGTGAGAGGAGCAGCCCGGCAGAGCCCGAGGAGCTCCGGCAGAGCTGGGCTGACCGAGAGCAGCAGCCCCCTCCCGGGGACTGTTGCATAAGAGGCCTCTGCTTCGCAGTTTGTTCTCTCCCTGGCTGCAGCCAAAGGGCTGTTGAGTGCTTTGTGGCAGAATAAGCCTGTCCCACTGGTGAGTCTCATTTGCCCTCTCGGTGTCTGTGCCACACAAAAAAAGGATTCCACCTTCCTCCCTTTGCTGAATTTCCCACATTAACACCCTGGGTGTGTTCAGCAGAGCCAAAGCAAAGCCAGCCAGCCACGCATCTGAGTTTGCTTTCCCCCTGCTCCCCCAGAACAACTCATTTAACAGCAGCACAGCAATTAGAAAATCGATATTCCATTCAGACATGACTGTTTTGGCTGCAGCATTGCTTAAGAAACATCTCTGGCAGCCTCATCTTTGCCTGGACAAAGGATAAGGCAGGAAGGACACTCCGGTGCTGGGAGATCTGATTGATTTAAGGTGATTTCTCTTAAAGCCCACACGGTATTTGCAGACTGTTTCAGGTACAGGCTGTGTGGAGATGACATTCTCCTAATAAGCAGCTCTGTGCCAGGAGTGTGCGTATAAATACAGCTGCAGAGAAATGCAAGCTTGCTTTCTTGTTTAATATCACACCACCCACCTGAATAAAACAGAACCTGACACATGTCATAAGGAATTACTGGAAGAATGCAAGGCCCTTAGGCACCAGAGCCCCATTTGTATTCCAGTCGTATTAACCAAAAATAAAATAAATAAGTAACAATCACATCTTTGCCATGAAAGGATTTTCCAGCCATTCAAGCACTTACTACGATGCTGCTACACATTCCCGTGCTGGAAGTGCAAGGGCAGCAAAGGGGAGGGAAACAGAGACAAAGCAAAGAGCAGAAATCACAACGGAGAAATTAGTGTGATTTGCTGCTTTGGAGTTCATGCTGGAAGGCTCAGCCTGGCCCAGCTCAGCCTGGTCCAGCTCAGCTCAGCCCAGCCTCAAATTCTATAATTAGTATCAGTGATTATTCCAGCAGGATTCAGAACCCTGCCCATCTGCAGAGTCCAGGGTGGGAGCAGCCTGCTTTGTTTTCATGTTATTTAAAAGAAGAACCATAATTGCCAATTGTTGTGGTGGAAAACCACTCCCTTATGGAGACAGGCACGATGGAAAGCACTGTGTGGGCTCCACCTTTCCGAGCCACTAGGGAGAGTGGGAAAGCAAAAATTCCCCAGACTCTGAGCAAACCCACCCACCTTCCCCAGAAAAGTGAAAATCAGATATATGGTTACTAAATTAAGGAGCAGGAACTCCTTCTGCAGGGAACACGAGTGCTGAAATCCATCCAACACAGGCTCCCGAGTCCATCCCACACAGCAGTCCGGGTTTGTTTGCCCGTGTGTGCTGTTGTGTAAGCCATAATTATGCAATCTCACAGTTTAGCACTGAGGACATTCCCAGCTTGTTCCAGCTCAGCAGCAGCAGCTCACGGCCATAAATGAAAAAGCCAGACTTTTTCCACAAATTTACTGACATGGAATAATGTGACCTCTTGTAGCACGGAAAAGGGCAGTGCAAAGATGAGCTCTGGGAAAAGGGGCCACTGCTGGCCAAAATTACCAGCAATGGACTTCTAGTTAATGCAAAATGAAGCCAGCCATGGCAGGGACATGTGGAACCTTTAAACTGGGTCGTGACGAGGTTTCTATAAATTGGATGCCCTGACACAGCAAAGTGGGAGATCTGTGACCTCAGGAGCAGCACAACAAACAGCTACACAGAGAGACACTGCACTGAGAGAAGACACTTCCCAGTGCACTTTCTGATGGAAATGGTAGGTAAAATCCCTGGACAAAACAGCCCATCCTCAGTCATCATCACAAACTGCTGCATTTGATGACTTTTTTTCAATTGGGTCATTAGTCACCCAAGTAATTTTTCAACAAAAAATGAAGATTTCTCAGTTGACTTTTTCAGGTGAGACAAAATGAGTCTGATTTGAAGATTCACAAATAGTTCTAGATAATGGTCAGGTGCCAGAAACAGCTGTAATCACTGCTTCAAACTATTTTATCTCCAGAGGCATCCAATGGGTTTTGAAGATCTCTTTATGTTAACTCAGTTTTAGAGCTGAACACAGTTAGGAGGAGTCACTTCCTCCCATGTACTGTACTGACACCCAAGTGTTGTTCTTTATGTACCAAACACCAGGAGCACAAATCAAACTGAATCCTGTGCTCTTTATGCACTGACATATAGAGAAAGAAAAACGTGTCAGAGGAAGAAAAGTGTCCACAAAAGCACTGAGGGCTGAGTGATGCTTTCTCAGCTTATCGGTGACAGGCGCGGGGGTGTCAACACATCACGGCAGGAAATAAAAGTGCCAAGATGCAGGTGATACAGCACAGCCCCTTCTGGGAGCTGTGACACTGCTCCAGCCCGGGACTGACTGCAGCACTGACAATGCCACGGGCTCATTTGCAACAAAGTAGGGTAATGGGCTGGGAAAATCAGGGGCTGCGGAATTATCACAGAATCTCAGACTGGTTTGGGTTGGGAGGGACCTGAAAGATCATCCAGTGCCACCCCTGCCATGGGCAGGGACAGCTTCCACTGTCCCAGGTTGCTCCAAGCCCTGTCCAGCCTGGCCTTGGGCACTGCCAGGGATCCAGGGGCACCCAGTGCCAGGACCTCCCCACCCTTACAGGGAAGGATTCCCTCCCAGTATCCCATCCAACCCTGTGCTCCGTTAGTTTGGAGCCATTCCCCCTTGTTCTATCAGTACACACCCTTGTAAAAATCCCTCTCTTAAATCTTTAAGAAAACTTGGTATTTCCAAAACCTTCAGACTTACAATTGGACTGGTGGAATTATTTAGGTCAAGTCATGCTTTGCATGTTAATTTGAAAAAATAATCAAATCTAACGTGAGTTTCAGAAAACCAATGCCAGGACAGCCAGCCCAGGAAATTACTGATGAGCTTTCAGACAGGACTGAAGCAATTAAGAGTCACTTCTGGTTGCCTGAAAGCAGCTTGGTGACCTGAGTCCAGCTGTGAGGTAGAGAGAGGAGATCCCTGAGCTGTCCTTCAGGGCCACATTCACACACAGAATGTTTTTTATTCCCATTTCTAGAAGTTGTTATTGGAAAATGTCACTATTCATTGCTGAGCTTCCCAAGATGCAGCAACTCTCATTACACCTAAGCCTTCTCAGCACAAAGAAGCCACAGATAACCTGGATGTATCTGCTGCAGCTGCTGTTCCAGAGGCTGCACTCCTGTTCCAGGGGGGGATTCCCATCATTACTGGCTCTGTTATTTTATATCTCATTCCTCTGTGTAATGCTGACTCCAGATCCCTTCATTGGAACAAAGGGATGTGTTCCTCTGACACCAACAGGGATGAGGAGTCTCGGGGATGGAAAGGGATGCTGGAGGAAAGGCAGCAGGTCATGATGTGCCTGGGCTGGGGGCAAGAGAGCCCTGGAGCCTCTGGCCCCGTGGGAGCCCTGGAGCCTCTGGCCCTGCTGCTCGCAGGTGCCCAGAACAGACTTGCCAGTGCTTTCAAGGAAAACAGGTGTAGAAAAGATGTTTCTTCCAACAACATAATACTGTACATGAGCAAACACACTGAGCAGGGAATGGCTCAAAGTGATAAAAACCATGGGAAACAATTCAAGAGGAGTGTCTTTAGCTGGAAGAGACAAGGAGACACAACAGAACACCACAGCAAATAACACATGGTAAAATCAGGAATGAACTGCCTGTTTCTATTTACTGTCTTTTCTAAAATGGCCAATGAATAGATAAGAAAGATGAAAGATAATGGACTTTATTAGATTAAAAACTTTCAGTGCTATAAATTATGTATCAGACAGTGTCTGTCTGTGGAACTCATTGATATGAGATGTAATTGAGACCAAAAACTTCACACCACTCAAACAGGATTATTGTTATTTTTTGAGACAATGAAACTTTTTCTGCCCTTCAGAAGAGAGAACAAAGCTCCCAAGACAGGGAATAACAGGGAGCTGGCCCCGGCTCCTTGGCCACCCCTTGGACATGCTGGAGTTGCTCTGTTCCTCCCTCCCTGCTATCAGTGTCTAACTGAGGGTGTGTGGAGGCTCTGCTGTTGTGTGAGAGGTTGGGACTGCGATTAATAAAGTGAGGGAGAGCCTCAACATGAGTGACTTTATCTAACGAGGGTGAGACACCTGTACAGAGAGAGAGCTTCAGATATAAAGGCATCAAGGCAAACTTCTCTCAAGTGTGTGTCAGAGCAGGTACAAGAGGGCCGCGATAATGAAAAAAAAGACAAATAATTCTTTGCCCTTTTCTTGCAGCCTTCACTCAAGGAGCAGAATTGCTCTATGAATACATATCACAGAGCTGCCAACAGACCTGGGAGGCAGCAGTGTTACACAAAGATCATAAGCCACGCTTAAGAGATGAGAGTTAAAAAAGAATCCAATGCTACAGTCAGCTGATGATTTTTCCTATCTTATATCTTCTGTTAGAACATGTTTAAACAGAATCAAAATTATTACCTGCTCTGTAGGGCTCAAATGCCCGTGTAAATGAAGCTGGGAGTAACTAGTTAGAGGAAGAAGGATTGAGGAGATTACTGTGAGCTACACTCACTTCCCTAGATGGCTCAGAGAGCTTAGAACAGAATTGGGATGCTGGAAAGCAATTAAAAGAACTAACTTAAATAAATCTCTAGTGCTGAAGGTTTGCCAGCACATACCTCTAAATTCTCCTCTGATGCAACCAGGCCCCTTCCTCCAGGGATGTTCTAACAACCTCTCAGACATCAGGATAATTATTGCAAAGTGTGACCCAGACTGTGGTTACTGGTATAATCAAAAAAACCCTCGAGGTTTCAAAATTAGACACAGTCTCCCCGGTGGAGCAGAGCTCCCAGCTCCTGGTAACTGTTGTAATGACTAAACTTCCAATGACACTGTCTGGGAGTGGGGCAGCCCCGGTGGGCTGGGGGTGACCTTGGGGCTCTGGGGCTGCTCACCCTGAGGGGTTTTCCTTCTTCCAGAGAGGAGTCCTGGCAAGGAGCACACTCCAGGAGTGGCAAGGGTAGACGAGAGATAAGGGCTCACAGAATCACAGAATATCCTGAGCTGCAAGGGACCCACAAGGATCATCCAGGCTAACCCCTGGCCCTGCACAGACACCCCAACAATCCCACCCTGTCTGTGAGAGCGTTGTCCAAACAATCCTGGAGCTCTGGCAGCCTTGGGGCTGTGACCATTCCCTGGGGGGGGGGCTGGTCAGTGCCCCATCACCCTCTGGGAGAAGAAACTTTTCCTGAAATCCAGCCTAAATTTTCCCTGGCAGAGCTTCATGCCATTCCCTCAGGATGGAGAGAGACAACATCTAAATGCTGTTACTGTGAGAGTAGGATATGGCTGGTGAAGTCCCTGCTCCAGCAGACCGGGCACTGCTGTTCCCTCACACCATTTTCTAAGCAAAACATGTTCCCCTGATATTTCAACTTCTCAAACTGAGTGTTTGATCCTTTGGGGAAGCTTAAGGACTGCAGTGGATTTGCTGGTTTCTGGTGCACAGGGAACTTCCACTGCTGGGATGTAAATCCTTGCTTGGTGCTAACACGCAATCTCCAATTTAAGCAAAGAGGGAGCAAGGGAAGAAATGAAATACTAATTGCAATCCAAATTGCTCCATCTTCCATCCACCCCCTGCCAACCCTGCTCCCTAATCCATAAGGTCTGAGTGATGATCAGTGAATAATTAATTCAGGGGAGCTGGAGAGGGTTCCTGCAGAGCCTCTGCGGATGCAATATCCTGTTCAGGGGTGGCACCGGGAGCATCCGGCGGAGCCTCGGGGTGCCCAGCACCCTGCAAGGCAGCCCCACACGTGGCCCTGTGTCACTCACTGATTCCACCTCCTTGGACAAAGCCTGGGCTCACCCACGGCCACTGCACACACAGCTCACACTGCCACCTTCCCTGGGTGCACTGGGGAAAGGCAGGAGATGCCACCATCCAGGGGAATCACGGACACTGCCACGTCGTGACGGAAACGATTCACATCCTGATGGCCTTGCTTGGTGCCCAAGGGGATTATGCCCAGGCAGAGGATAAACACCAGACTCCAAGATGAGCAACAACAGCCCTGAGCCTTTCATTCCAACCCTCAGAGCCAGGCACTGGTAAAAACCCTGCTCTCACCGGAAGAATTTAACATATAAATCCTTCTCTCTCTGTCTCTCCGTGGCTTCCCATCATCTAAAGTGCTACTGTATAGCAACAAACACATCCCTAATGGAACAAATCTCCCCACACAGCCAGGACAGCAAAATATTAATAATTCAAGGTACATAGAGGCGAGTTATGTAAATCATTTGGGATCTGCCGCAGGCCTGCTCTGCACAGGGGTTCCGGGAGAGGCGGCACTGGGGGCTGGGATGGGGATGTGGGAAATCCCTCCTGGACTGGGGGGGCAGGGCACAGCACCAGCTCAATCCCAGCTGTAAACGTGAGCAAAGGGCACAGCCTGATAGAACAGCTCTGGCTTTCTAATTCCTACTGCATTTCCATCCTTTGGAATGAGGGAATGCTGCCCTCCTGCACAGTATCAATCACACACAAGGCACGCCACAGCCCTTTCTCATAGAATTACTTATATAATACACATGGATTAAAGCTAAATTCATATTTCTGGCTTTCATTCAAATCAGTTCAGTATTTTTAAACAAATTACATTTTAATTCCACCTAAAATGCATTGGTTTAATTCAATTAAAATCAGTTTTTGCTTTTTTTTCATCACACCAGACCTGAATTGTGTGGAAGAGAACCTAAGTGAGACATTCTGTAGTCGTACTGAAGATTTGAACTGTAAATACTGCCAACCAGATAAGCATCATAATATCACTTTCATAAGATATCCATAGGTGAACAAACTACTTGAAGTCTCACTAATAACCATTTCAGAGGCTCTATATCCTAAGGTTTTATTAAAGAATACAGTAACGAGGAAGCATATTTTTTCCTCAATCTGATTTTTCCTTCCCTCTGAGCTGATGGATGAACTTGACAGAGTTATTTGGTATTCACAAGTCCTGAACATGATTACAGGCAGTGCTCTGTACAAGTCAAAGCCAGCAGTGAGCTCCAGCTCCAGCTGCTGCCTCCAGCTACAATCAGTGGATTTCAGGGCCCGAGCACTGCAATAAGAGCCAGGATAACAAGGAACACACGTCAAACATCGGCGTCGCCCAGCTCTGAACAAAGGCTTGGAACCCTTCCCCACCTCACTTCCATGCTCACTTGCAACTCTTTATCCCTCACACAGATTTTCCAATTGAGGCTTTGCAAGGTTTCAATAAAGAACAGAGCGGAAGTTGGTTTGAAAAGTTTTTTAAAAACATTCCTTCCTTCCTTCCAAGAGAGAAAACCATTTATTGCTAAAACTAATTCCCTCTAGAAATGACAGAGTAGAGGACAGCAAAGTGTGAGCCAACATGCAATGGATCTCTCCTAGGAGCTGGGAAATTCCATGGAAGATGGGAATTGGAGGCAGATGCCAATTGGACATCCCTGCTCCAGGCCCACACAGCACGAGGGGCAGAAACTGAAAGTACAGTGACATCCCATTAAATGCAGCTGCACATGCCAGAAACAGGGAAAGTCCCTGCTCTGCCATCTTCCCACTTCTCTGCAGCTACTGCAGCTGGTTCAGTGCCCCGAGCAAACAGAAACTCACCCCTTAAATAATCATTTCCCATTGGATCCACTTGCTGCCCTTCCCGGGATCGTGTGATGGGAAGGGGAACACGTGGGCAGGAGAGCCCAGCAATGGCCTGGGGAGAGCAGGACTGTTCCTCTCAGTGCACGAGTGGTGGTTTCATCAGGAGCAGTTTTCACTGCCTGCCAGAATCCCAGAATCCCAGATTGGTTTGGGACCTTAAAGCTCATCTCATTCCACCCCCTTCCACAGACCAGGTTGCTCAGGGCTGTGGGAGGTGTCCCTGCCCACGGCAGGGGGATGTTTAAGCCTGGGATAGAAGTATCTCAGTATCTATTGTAAAGAGATAATAATTAGGAAAGCAGAGAAGAGTCTAGAAGGAACAGAAAGCATCCTCTGGTATAAAAGCTGCAGTGATGGCATTTTCTTTCTCTTTTTTTCCTTTGAGGTTATTGACATGAAGAGTAATGCTAATGTAATTGCACTGAAATTCATGCACATGAAAACCTCACCAGGGCAAAGTCAGAATAAATGGTCTGTTTGGAAACAAAATGTTGATGCAATGGAGTGGCAGCATCTGTGTTCGACCTGAAGAGTACCACGACACCACGGGCCACAACGCAGCGGAACGGCCACCCTGGCTCAGTCTGTGCTCGAGGGACACGAGCAGAGCTCTCTGCTGGCACCCCTGAGGTGTGCACTGCTGCACCACCACGTCCCCGCTGCCAGGCAGTGGCCACACCAGTCAATAATGTGTATTCAGGCCGGGAGAGCAGCAAAATGAAAGCAAGCATCCTTGTATCCATTAATCAACCTGATCCTCGGCCGCGCAGACAATGCCTCGCGAGTGTCGGCATTTCCCAAACATCCCTCACGCGCTAACCATCTGCAGCTGGAATACAATGCTTGATTACAAACAGCAAAAAGATAGAGCAGAAAATTAACTTCTCCTTATTTAGTAGGTTTGCAGAAATGTGGCTTCACGCTACACTAATTCAGTGCCCTCAGTATGAAAACTCCCCATTACGATGTCTCGTCAAATTAGAGCCGACGATCCAACGATGTCATCTCTCTCCTCACACAACGCTCTATTTTGTAATTAAGCAGGACAGGGAAACAATGGCCTTGTGTATAAAGAAAAGGTCAGGGATGCAAAACATATTTTTGCAAGCTAATTGTAAGATGCATGAAGCCAATTATCCCAGCAGTGCTGCATATGCCAGAGCAGGAAGGATTTTCTAATTCTGCTCCGTGACTCTGAGTCGAGTCAACGCGCCGGCTGCACCCCGTGGGGCACGGGGCTGTCAGGAACCAGCGAGTGCAGAACTGGGAAAAAGGCTGTGAAAATTCTGCCATGATTCTATGATTCTATGAAAGTCATTTCAGCCTCTTAGCCCTTCCCCTGATGTTTATTATGACTTGAAGAATTACCAAGAGCTAATATAGTCTTTACTGAAAGCTTTAGGCATGACCCCCTGTTCAATTAGGAAGTTGGTTTGGACGTGTAGGATAAAGGAAAGTGTTTCTGTATCCTTTGAGAATGGGGAATGCATTTACCTCAGTCAGCTTCTGATACAAGATCACAGGTATCTGCAACAGTCAAATTAACAGGAGGAACAGTTGGGACCTTGCTGCTGCCTTGGGAGAAGCTGAAAGGCCCCACATTGCTTTCAATCTATCTCTGTCCCTCTTGGAATTAAGAAATTACAATTCTTTCAATGCCTTCCAGAAACGTCCTTTCAAAATGCCCTCTTTCCATTAACAACATTCTCCTTTTTGAAATGTCTAAACTTCCTGATACCATGAGAAGAAGATGAGGAACATCACAGTTTATGGAGAGAAATGGTAATTTCTTCCTGTATCTCTCCTTCAAAGCAGATCTCTCTGATTTTACTCCAGCCTCTTAACACAGCTACTAATTAGAGATCAGTAATTAACTTTCTGGTTCAAGAAATATTTTGCAAAGGAACCCCATGAAAAGGCTGATTTGCTTATTCCAGGACAAAGCAGCCTTGGTATAAATGCAGGTACTGCACGAGGCCAGTCTGAATTCTGAGACTGTCCCTGAATCTTGATTTTTCTGCCAAAATCTGTTCCCTGATGTGGGGCGAGTGGGGCCAGGCACCACCCCCAGCATGAATGACATGGAGTGTCACACGAGTGACTGCTGGATGTTCCTGGCTGTGCAAGATGTTTTATTCTGCATTTCAGTCACTGCTGATGGGGCTGGATGGTTCCCCTATACAAACTGCACAGTGTTTCCTCAGTATCTTCATGACAATCAAAACCAGAGCCTGGCTGTCTGTAGTGCCATGTCAGTGCCACCCTTCCAGGGGTCCCCTCTGGTGTAGGTTTTCCTACTCAGCCAGCTTCCCTGGATAATACCATTGAAGCAGGAGCCAGAAGAGGAAGCAGCTCTCCAGCACTTGCTCACACAGATCTGAAAGCCCTCTGTGGTTCCGGGGTCTGCCAGTGTCCTACTTCTGCAGGATGAGGCATTCCTCTTTCCAGTTCCAGAGGAAATAGAGCAACTTCTTCATCCTTCACCATGCAGCACTCACCAGATTCTCACCAAACTTAACCAATTTCATCATGCCTAAAAATATTTGGCATATCAGGTTTGTCAGGAATAAACAAATTACGTCTCCAAGAGCTCCCAAACCAAGTTTGCTGCAGGAGCACAGAAATTCATCAGTTCCTGGTGCACCAAAATAAGCTTTGTGCACATGGAAAGCTCTTACAACAGGCAGCATGGGCACTACAGTAGGAATTAAATGGGTTGCAGTACGACTTGTACAATTCCTCTTCCCTCTGGGGGTTAGAAGCAAAAATTTTGGATGGGCTAAAGACAAAAAGGAGTTTAAAGAGGAAGTCTCAGTAGTGCAAGTTGCTGCTGTTATTAATGCAGGGTTGTACCCCTTCCAAGGCTGAGGCTCATTTAACAATCAACCATATGCTCAGGCTTTTGTAGTGCCAATAAAAGCTTAAATAGAATGTTATCTCCTAGAATTATAAAAAACAAAAACAAAAACAAAAACCTTGCAAAATAATCAGAAATGTTGGTAATCCAGAGTCCCGTAGCATTAAATGGATTCTAGATGCACTGAGGAAAGGTGTCTCCTGCAATGATCAGTTCAGGGATTCCATCAGAACACAGAGTTACCCAGAGTACCCATTTTTCACCAAATCAAGACAATCTGAAGGCATTTGTCCACACAGTGATGCTGTGGCCCTGCCCTCTCAGTGCTGGTGTAAAATCACCTTTGCCACTACCAGAAAACCATCAGCAATACATCCCCACCAGTAATTAACAACTGCAGCAGAACAACCTTCTCTCCCTTCTCTGGCTCTACTCCCTGTGCTCTATGTCCAACCCAGAAATTTTCTCCATCACAAATTTTGTAGGGGAAATGAGGGTCCAATTAAGAAAAATCCATCTGCCAAATGCTTGATTTGTGGCTGATTCCTGAGGCTACTACAAAGCCAAGCATTCAGCGCTCCACGATAAAAACTTAGTGAGCTGCTGTAATAAATCAGGAGGCAGGAGACATTGTTAGCAAAAAGCCACTTCTTGGAACCCTTTCTAGCTCTAACAAGCAATATGACCAGCCAGCAAATTGAAAGGAACACTCATTTCACAATCCTCCTTTAGATCTCATATTTACATACTCTGATTGTACCATATTAATGCACCTCTCATACAGAAAGTGAGTTACACTTGCTCTGATTTGCTTCTTTTACTATCAATAATCGTATTACTGTTACTGCAACAGGAAAAAGACCAGTATGCACAAGACTGGCAAAATTTGGCCAAATCCATCCACGTGAACCCCCCAGTAATTTAGTGAAATATATTTGTTTACATTCTGTGCCCCCCACACAAGCCACATCCATGTCATTATCTGTCTGAACATGCATGTGCCCAGTTCATGTATTTCATATATTCATCTGCAGGATAAACAGGACATGCAAGGAAGGGAAAAATAAAGGAACTACGAGGCAGGAACAATTTAGATACAAAGAAGCCAAGTAACAGAAGCATTTATGATCTACTGTAGCTCAATATTTCAACCTGGAGTGTTTTGACTGCATTTACTACACTATTCATTTTTGCTATGGCATTCCCACAAGAATTGGCCCACGCTCCAGAACAGAACACTGTTATAATGGTGACTTCCACGAGCAGAGGAGTGGTTCCTGAACAATCAGCTTCGATACAAGATGGAGTCAAGAATCAAATATTTAAGAGGCAAATATTCCAATACCAAATGCTTCTCTGAAACAGTTCTTGGATTACAAGCAAGACAAGCGCAGCAGCAAATGCACGAGAATGATCTGAAAGACCTGAGCTGTTTCATATACATTGTGCACATACAATGGGATGGGAATGTTCAGAAAGATAAAATTATCTTCTGTAACCAAAGCCTCGCTGCATGACTGAGAGGCCCAGCTGCTGCTTTGCTTTCACCTCTCCGAGAGCAACAGTCCCTAAGGCCAAGCTCTCCTGCAGAGGACTCCTGCTCACCTGACAGATCTGACACGGCGATGGCAGCGAGGGACCAAGAGCCTGCTGTCAAAAGCCTCTGAGTCTCAGTGTCCTGCAGCTCAGGGATGTCTGTGTATCACACAGGAGGTGCATTTTTGAAAGACGCCTGCCTAACAGAAGGTCTAGTCTCAGGTATCATGAAGGTATCATTCATTTTCAGTTTCTCCTACTCGTATAAGCAAATCCTTGGTTATTTGAGGCTGCCAAGTGCCACCTCTCCTCTAAGCCAGCCTTTAAGCTCTGCACTGCAAATGCACTACAGGATTCCCCGAGTCTCTTTAAGGAGAAGTTGCAGCACATCTGGGTCTCAGAAGACCAGCCAGCTCCCAGGCTGGTGTGCTGGGAGGGCAGGGAAATTACAAGGCTTAATTTGGGAAAATGACTCTGGCTGCAGGGCTGGCCAGAACAGTTAATTCCCATGTCCAACCCTGCCAAGTCACAGAATGAAACAAAACTCATCCAGGTAGAAGGGAAACCTTGCCTAAGCTGCCTGTTCTTGGAGCAAAGCAGCAGCAGCGCCGGCACATTCCCGGCCACCCGGCTCCGCTCGCCTCCCTCTGGAACACAGTGCCCTACTTCGAGCGTTTGGGAAAACTGCAGCACAGGAATCAAATCAACTCTGTCTGCCCAGACAGCAATCCCTGAAATCTTACACGGCAGTAACCAGCACAGTCACTTCCCTTGCAGAATCCAGAAGGAAAAAGGTTAGGAGGCTGCAATAGGTCAGGTAAGGAAAAATCCAGATCGGCAATTGCTGTTTGTGAGCTTCAAAAGCTCACGGCCCCTCCAACGAATAAGTACAGCTAAAACAAAGTAAGTTGTCATTGCTCTTCAAAGTGAAGCATTCACCCACTGGGTTCTCAAGTACCATCCTGGTGTATTAAACTGCCTCTGCTCCAAACTGGTTACACCAGGGTATGTCCAGCCTGGCAGAATTTTCAGACACAGACTTTTACTGGCACTTCAATATATCTGTCACTCCCCAAAATTATTTGTGTAAGGTTGAAAGATCCTCCTTTTGGAAGCAAACCACCGGTTTATGGTTGGTAAAGGAATCTGTCTTCCCCAACCATGACCTTGATCTGCATGCAAATTTAAACATGAATTTACCTCGAACGGTGCCTGTCTCATGCTCACGCTAACATAAATCTACACAGACATAAATACACACAAATCCACTAAAGAGCTGCTCTACTTTCTAACCAGCTGAAGAATCTCAAAGATCTCATTTCTCTTCTGTTTTACTCGCAATTTGCTCCAATACTGGCCATCCCACATGAAATGCTTTATCAGATCTATCTGCACATTCCCTGCAACACATCTCTCCTGGACTGAGCTCCTGTCATGGCTCAGGCAGAGCAGCAGCTCCGGCCACACACCGAGGCTCCGTCTCCGTGTAATGCCGGCAGACAACGGCGGGATGGAGACGGATGTGTGTGAGGGGGAGAGAGGGATTTGGGGAGATTATGGTTGTTATTGTTCCACGGTATTGTTCCTACCGTGCGTAACCCAGTTGTGATCGGTGCAGTCCAGTGCGGGAGCATCCCTCCCCTCCCTCCCTCACCTGCATCAGTCGGCTCTGGCTGCTGCATCTCTGTGCTATTTATATGCTGGTGCCTCAATTTAGGATTTATTGGGGAAGAGAAAGCAGAGAAGTCAGGCTTCTCTGCACCTGGAATTTAACCTGAAAAGGGAGGGCTTGCACCGTACCCTCAGCAACAAATTAAAACTACCCCTCTTGCAATTAACCAAGTCTACTTCTATCAGAGATGCAGCCCTTGCTCTGAATTGGATAAGCAACATCTTAACAAGAGCTGGAAAAATCAATATCCTCCTCTCTCTCCCACACCGTCCGCGAAACGTCCCCTTACCTTTCATGGTCCACACTCCTGAAGCCAGGTAAAATGTGCCGGAAGCTGCTGTTCCTATCGAGCTTCGGTTGGCTCTTTGTCCTTTTGATGGAGCCTTTAAGCCGACGGCTGAGGAACCCCTGTGGGGTGAGACAAGAATACTAAATTACAAGGCAGAGGGGAGCGGGAGCGGGAGCGGAGCCGCCCGTGCAGCCGGGCACAGCGTCCTCGGCAGCTCCCGCATGAGCGGCGCTGGCAGCGCCTGGCGTCAGCCAACATCTGCTGCCGGCGCTCCCAGGCCGGGGCTGCGGCGCGCGAGACTCCCCGAAGCCTCCGTTGCCCTGGCAACCATCAGCTCCCATAAAAATCCCGTCTGAAAGACAAGACTGGCACATCGCAGCTCCTGACGGGAGCAGGGGCTGGGCGCGGGTCCGGCCGCCCCAGCCCAGACGCCACCCACGCCGAGCCGGCGGCACACGGGCAGAGCTCCGCTACCTGCTCGGAGCCTGCCGGATTCGCGGCCATGGCCGGCACAGCCGGGCTCAGGTCTTTCGGTTACATGGATGGAGCTCCATAAAGCTCGTCCTAACACCGCCTGTGGGCTCGGGGTGCAGGCACCACCTCAGAGAAGAGAGACCCCGGCTCGTTCCTTCTTCTCCGCCGAGCCTCCTCCCTCACGGAACATAAGTCACGGCTCCTGGCGAGCTCCACAGCAGAGCCAGCAGCAAACGTTTTAATAGCAAAGCTTCTAATGTGTTATTTGCTTATTGTTAGGAGTTAATGTTCTACATAATCTGAACATTACATTTAATCTCTCCGCTAAATAAGGCAATAAAAGTGTAATACTACTGTGCTGGCCGGCATCTACAGTGTATGAGAATGGTGCGAGAAGGGTCAAGCACTTTGGCCAGAGAAAGTGGGGGGAGGGGGGCATTTGAAAGAGAAACCAGGATTTTGGGGTGAAGCCTGAAGGCGTGTTCCTTCTATGGACCATCACACTGAAGAAACAGATCAGCTCCGCATAAGCAACTCTGCAAATCCCCGCAGAACATGAGGTTCTGGCTTCACTTCTCCAGCCCCAGGAAAGGGGGAGATAACCACGGATCAAGCACAGACTCTGACGTGCTGAGGAAGGAAGCGTGAGAGTACCAGAGCAGCATCCCAGCCATGCCCACAGCGCATCCTCTGCTCCAGGCAGGAGCCTCAGGAGTTTCTCCACTCAGCATACAGGAATGGATCCTTAGCAGCTCACTTTTATAAATGAATACCTTTAATATGTCTTGCAGGGTGATAATCACAGCCTAACTTCCATGAAGCCTGTCATTTGTTCATGCCATTTAAACACTCCTTCCCCACCTCAGATATTCATGGCTCACATTATGTCTTTCTCAAGCTGCAAAATCTCCCTGGGCACTCTGTGTGGCTTTTATTATGAAAGTGACTTTCCTGTTCGTAAGTGCACCAAGAATTTCAAACATCTAGATAACCAAAGGTGTTTCACATTTATTAAGTGCCACTTCACCTACAAGAGGTATGTAACATGCATTTGTGTGGACTGAATATTTCTCTGGGAGCTATTTGCATGACTGAAATAGCAGGAGGTATAAAACACAGGCCATCACATTGTACACTGTCATACTGCACAAAGCCAACGTGTGAGATAACAAAGGCCTTTCCAAAAGGGTTCTGTCCCTGAGAAATACCTTTATAGAATTTTATAGTATAGAGAAACATGGCTGTGAAAAGCAAATTTGAGGATTTGCATTATCTAGAGCACTGTTAAGATATTCCCCTTGGTACTCAGACCTTAGCCAGCCTCCCACTCATCGTATCACTGTGGTATCAGCCCCACTCTCGTCCTATCAATGTGGTATCAGCCTCACACTCACCCTATCACCTCTCCATGCTCTCGTTCCTCTGACTGGACTAGGCTCTGGTTGCCTGCTATGGCCACTGGCCAATATTTGCTGTGAAGGGAAAATCTAAAATACACGACTGGCCAAACACCTGATATTGCTCTAAACTCCTCTGGTGAGAAGGCCCAAGAATGAGAGATTGGAGCTCCTTAATCACTGCCAGCCCACCCACAAATATGTCCTCATTTTATCAAGCCCCTTCTTCAATCCAGGAAATGCTTTGAACTCTGGACAGGGCATTGATAAGGAAAGACCCAAATACCTTCTGCAACCAATGGTGATATTTTTTCCCTCAATTGTATATTCCACATCTCCACAACTGTTCCATGATTCATGCAGGATTTGGAAATTAGAATTTAGGGTTGCAGCAAGACATTACTTTCCTTCTGTTTCCCATTGTTTTTACATTTGTTGCCACCAGGAGATCACATGGAGCCATTTTCCGTTTTCATTGCCAGCTTCCTTGGGAGAATGAGATGTCAGAGATTTTAAAGCTGATAAATTATGCTGCTATAGTGATACTTTGCACCTCCATAGTGCACACCAGAGATCAGAAAGCCTAATGTGTGAATTAATACCTTCTGTAATTTTTAGGTGGGGTAAGAAAAAAAGACAGAAATTTGTCTGTGAAAATACAAGAGAGAGATTTTGACCTGGGGTGTGACCGCCGAGCTTTCCTAGTGAGATCATAAGGACACGATCCATTTCTTCTTCATTTATGACTTTAAACAACATTTGATTCTGATCTCCAGACAAACAAGGCTAATCCCACCCTCTGAGCATTGCCTGCTCCTCTAGCTGAGCTGCATTCTTGGCAGTTCCAGCAATTAAAGTGCTGCCCTTTGCATAAGTTTTAAGTTTATATTGAGAGCTGTCTAGGGCAGGATTGTGTCTTCCTGTGTGTGGGCAGCATTCACCACCAGTAAAAATATCGTAGCAAAGATTAAACTAGTAACTGAGAAAGGTTTCATTCAGAAGTTAATAGTCTCTATGAAATGACAAGAAATAGAAATCTGCAGAGCCCAAGAATCCCTTCAGCTAGAATAAATCATTAAATATCCATTACGATGGAAGCAGAGGTACCAGCTATATAAATCATCCCTGCACAGCCTAAGGTCTGAGCAAGAGAAGATCTTTTAGGGTCTTTAGAGACATGGCCCCATGCAATTCCTGAAAGCCCACAGAGGAATGTGGCACAGAACTCATCAAGCCTGGCAAGTAAAAGGGATGAAGCACAGAATCACAGAGTGGTTTGGGTTGGGAGAACCTTCAACAGCATCCAGTGCCACCCCTGCCATGGCAGGGACACCTCCCACTGTCCCAGGGCGCTCCAAGGCCCGTCCTGGGGGTGTCCCAAACCTGGCCTGGGATGCTCCTGGGGATCCAGGGGCAGCCACAGCTTCTCTGGGAACAACACTCAGCTCCCACTGAGCACTGATTTCACTTCTCAAGGCAAGGGCGTTGCTTTTCTTGCTTTGTTTCTGCTCTTTTGCCTCTGACACCTCCAAGCCCGGAGTACAATGGCTCTAATCACAGGAGCTGACTGAACTCATAATAAGACACAAAGAACGAAGGCAGAAGAAAACAAAACAAACCCTTTTGAGGAATGGCTTAATCACAACCACAGCAACTTCAGCTAAAACAGGATGGCACAGTTCAAAACAGCACAATTAAATCTGCTGTGATTTGGGCTCTTTTCTTACATATTTGACAAACTCAAAATCCAATGCCATCATCTCACTGCAGACTGAGGAAGGTGGGACTCTCATTTAAATTTTTCTTGCTTATCAAATTTGGCATTTTCAATTACTCTAGAACCTGGAAATAATCTTATATTCTATTATAATGTTTGAATATTTTTGGTACTATAATACTTTTAAAGCATATGTGCAAACCCATCAGCACCATATGCCTTTGAGATGCAGGAACTGTAGAATTCCACACGCCCTGGGGCAACACGAAAAAAACTAGAAAGGAGAGAGAAAAAGGGAGGGGGACAAAACTGAGCAGAGTGTTAATGACAGCAAAATCTGGAGCTCCTGTTTTATTAAACATAAAGTAATGATGCAAGTCTTGTGTCTGGAGCTGACTCCCACACCAATAATGTTCACTCGCAGCAAACCCACACGACAAAGTTATAAAGGTAAAAATTCAGCACCATGGAAACACAATAGAGATAAAATTTAAAAAATGATATATCAATAAATCAGGCTGGATGCCTCACGAGCAGCTTTCTTTGGAAGAGTCCTGGCAGCTCTCCGTGTTATCTAAGCCAGGAAAAGAGGGAGAGGCTGGGGCAGTGTGAGGGTCTGGCCTGGGGCACTGGGAGGGCACTGGGAGGGCACTGGGAGGGCACTGGGAGGGCACTGGTCAGACAGGAGCACAGACACAACCCTGGCTTCTGCTCTCGCCCCAAACCCACACAGAACAACTCCTACAAAGGCAGATCACAGGAACTACTGAACAGATGGGGTTATTTTTATTGTTCTTCCACATCTTTTTGTTTTAGTTCAAGCAAATCTCAACTCTGGGGGACATGAGAGGACATCAGGAATTTTTTCACTCCTCATAATAAGGACACTGCTATAAATGTTTGCTGTGAGTACAAGTGTGCAATGCAGCCTTTCATCCCAGGTCTCCATGTGTTCTGCTATGTCAGGGATAAGGTATAAATCTGGGAGTAAATCTTTTCTACCAGACCCATCCCTACTTTGGGCTTTACAATTTTTATTTTTTATATTAAATTTAATTTAATTCTGGAATTAGTTTGGGTTTTTTCTGCTCTGCACAGCACATGGAAATACCCTCTTATTGAGGCTCCACTGAATAGATAATTAATATTTGTATTTGTGAAACAAGTAGAGCTGTGCCAACATTAAGCATCCTTTTATAGCCATAAATGTTCCAAACAAGTGAGTTTACCCATTTCTACAATTACCAATGCTAGTCCTAGCTTTCAAAATAAAAGAGAAAAATTTTGGGGGAGCATCTGATACCATTTGTGACTAGGTAAAGACATCTAAGTGCACATTTTTACCCTTCTCTCTGCAGAACACAACTGCACTGAGCTACCCCAAGAATGCAGAGCCCAAAACAACCCTGAGGGTGAGTTTAGGCACCATTAGTGTCTCTCGGAAGCCCAAGAATAGAAATAATCCCCCGAGTGGTCCCTGGCACTGAAGCAGGGCAGGAAGGGAATTTCTGTACAGCACTGACCTTTATGGATCAAATATTTTTCATTTGTTCAGTGTTAGAGGAACAGGGCTGGAAGTGCTGGTAGCCCCTCAAACACTTCATATATCATTTATTTCTGTCAGCTCCTTTTGATTTGAGCTTTGGTGTTGTAAGCTGCTTTGCTATCCTGCAGCTCTGCTCCTGTCAGGTGTGATGAAGGGCCCTGTTCAGGTGACCAAGCACACGGCCCCTGTGGAAATCCCTCCCCCAAAAAGGGCATTTCCAGGATACACGAGGCCTGCACGGGGGCTGTTTTGAACCTGGGCACGTGGGAGGCAAGAGAGTGTCAACTTTGAGGCTGAAGACACCCCCAAACTTATGAGAAACCTGCAGAAGCCTTAGGGAATGACACTTTTGTAAGTTTATCAACCAACAGCTCCAAATTCTGTTTACATGGCAAACCCCAGCTTGCTCTGAAGATTTGCCCAGTGCAATCTCAAGGAAAGGGAAAAGGAGAGACACAGTCTCCCAAAGTCTGTGGAGCAGGAGAGCTGTGAACTTCAAAGGAAAACCAAAAGAGTTGATCCTCTCTGGACCTAGAAATGCACCCACAGATTAATGTGTGTTCTCCTTCTGAACCCATGACTTTGTTTATGTGGGTGCAAAGTCCCTCAGTGTCTCTTTCTCCATTTAATTTGATGGATCTCAGGACTGTTCCCAGTCACCCTGTGAGCCCTAGGGGCAGAAGCAGATCAGAGAATCATGGAATTGTTAAGGTTGGAAAAGACCTTTAACATCATCGAGTCCAGCTTTCAACCCAGCCCCACCCCCCTGTTCACCACTGCACCATGTCCCCAGGTGCCACATCCACTTCCAGGGATGGTGACTCTACCACTTCCCTGGGCACCTGTTCCAACACTGGACAGTGCTTTCCATGAAGAAATTTTTCCTAATATCTCATCTAAACCTCCCCTGATGTCTCACTAGGGGCAAGGAACCACCACTTGCTCTGACTGATGTTACCCTAAAACTTATTCTAAAGGGATAAGGAAAGCTCCTCTGAGACAGAAGTGTCTTGGAATTAGGCTAAACCCCAAAGGAATGATAAAATAGCTGCAAACCCATTGTGTGGCCAGAGGTAACTGGCAATAAAAGCTGTGATCCTGCTGCTCCACACGCTGTGGTCAGACTCGTGCTCTTGTTAAAGGATAAACATGGAGATCCAGCACTCGGGATCATGAGGGGGCTGTCTGGGAGCCAGGCCACGAAGCAGCCCCAGAATGTGAGAACCAGCTCATTTTGTGAGTGCTGCTTAGCAACACTGCCCTGCCACGGCCAGAGATGAATCAGATCTGCAGTGTCATTGCAAACACTCAGCTCAGCCCATCTGAAAAATCAGATGAAGATGCACTGATGTCCCCCCAGGTCACCCAGGGGACAGTGTGGGTCTGGCCATGTCAGGAAAGCTGGAATTACATCAAATGAGAGGCACTGGGGGTTAATTATGGATATGGCAAATCTCACACGTGAGTATCAGCAAATCACAGAGAAGCAGCAGTAACAGAACACATTAGCACACATCATCTCATCCCTTTCCCACCTCTGACCAATGAAGGATTGCTGCTTGAGCTCAAGCACCTTTATTTTCATAAACCTATCTTGTTGAAACTGCCTTGGTCACGGGGTCTCCTCCCACTGCCCTGGAGAAAGAATTCCATGGACTGGCAGCTCTCAGCTCAGGACATTCTCCCTGATATTTTCAGCTAACTGCTTCTTTGCAGAATCTCACTCTGTTTCTTTTCTGCTCTGGGAAGATTCCCTTCCCAGCCTTTGGTAAAGTAACAGAAACCTTGGGAAGTCTGGATCTGGATTCTCCAGTTAGCACTGATGACTTCCACGGAACATGGACAGGGAACAGGTGGGACATTAATAAAGGATGAAGGAATTCAAGTGTCAGGAAGAACCCAGACGACAACCACACTTCGACAGTTGTTGTTATTCAGGGATCACTTGGTTCTCCAATTTGGATTCTTTTGTTCTCCTACTAAAACAAACCCACACTGCTCTGGGTTATTTGTTCCCAGCTCCGTAATTATCATAATGTCAACATTTCACATCCCAACAAGACAGATAAATATTCCTTGGCAAGGTAGGAGAAGGGTAATTGAGCAATCAGGGATGAAAGATGCTGAAACAGAGACACAGGGAGAATGGAAGTAACCTTGAAGAGCAAACCCCGTGATTCACCCAAAGGGAGCAGAACTGGGGACAGCCTGACCCAGGGACGCCAGGCAAGGATGGCACCTGCAGGAGGATTTCAGTGGGATGGAGCAGTTTTCTTATTTGATAGGCACAACAGAGACCCCCAACCCAGAGGACAAACTGCTGTATCCAAAATTCTGAAACATCCTGATCCAGGTCCCTTGGGGTTTTGCCAAGGGCTAAGGAGCCCAGGAGCTTTCAAGAGCTGCACTTTGGAACTGTTTCTGCGGGGCAGCACTTCAGCTCCAGTGCATCACTGACCACTGGGCTCAGTACAATTACACCAGGTACAAAACCTGTCTAGGAATAGTTGGCATCGATCATTGTGCCCTTCTATTTCAGGAAATTTTCATATAAAGCAGATTAATTTAATCCTTTCCCAGTCTCAGAAATGAGAATATGCCTTTTAAAAGCCAGTCCCCAGGCAGATCCATGCTTCAACAAGCTTACTGTCCAAGGAGGGAGAAACGAGGGCAGGCTCGTGGAGGTGGGAGAGCAGGTAGGAGATGCTGCCAGGAGGGTTTTGGCAGGGCACAGAGGGAGGCTGTGAAGGCAGAGCTGTCCAAGTGATTTGCTACACTGACTATCCCAGATAAGCTGCAAAGCCAGGATTACTTCTCAAGTGCTCATTCCTATGCCAGCCCTCCAACCATCCAAATACATTGCTCCTGGTAAAACAGGTATCGGAGCTCTCCAGGATGAGCAATAAACACACAGGGGAGAGGAGAAAAGCATCTCCATAAATCTCTTTACATTACTGCTCCCTTTTAAAGTCCACCTTTGGGTATGAAGCAGAGTAAACTGCTTCATGGGTGTGTTTTATCCCTGCTTTCCCTACTTTGATGCATGGTCTTGGAGCAGCACATGGATATCCTGCTGTGTCAGGCATCTCCCTGCTCACTTCCACCTGAAACCTCTGGGGCAGAGCAAATATTGGAAGAGAGAACCCCATTTTCCACAATATTGATGGCCAGCTCAAAGTCTGCAGGGAGGTACCAACACCAAGCTGCCTCATTTTCACTGACAAACCTTGTGTGCTTTTAGTAACATTTTTTTTAGTAACATTTTCAACAAAACCAGCTGCCAGCCAATAAATTTTAAAAAGCAGTTGGTAAATGATGTGTTTAGAGTAAAAAAAATATTATTATCTTTTGAATGTAGGGATTCATTGTGTAATTTTGCAGTAAAAGTTACTCATTCAAATATGAAACTCATGTTCCAGGCAGATGCTCTTGGCTTCAAAGACTTTCCCCACATTTCTGCAGCTTAAATTGGAACATTTGTATTCAGCAATAATTACAGCTGCAATCAAACAAAAATGCTCACTTTTGTGAAGGTGTGGGGAATACCAACTGGAATTCAGATGATACATCAGCCCTGCATTTCCCCTATCTACCTCCCTAGACAACTCATTTCCCAGACACTGTGCAAATACTGAAGATGAAGTTCATTTATCCTCATCTCAGAATTTAAGAAAATGACTATTTCAGTTTGATTCACCTCCTACTTACAGCTTTGGAAAAAGGGAGAAAAATTACAATGGAAGGATAAATATAACACACATACGATATTTCCAGGAGTACCAGCCTGGCTTTCATGATTTCTCCATCCTTCAAGACACACAGATCAGAGAGCTTTTTGATTAAGAAAGCTCAGAGAGAAATAAAAACCAAGGCAAGACTACTCCCTGCTTTTTTTCTCCACCTTTACTCCTTTCCTTTCCCTCCTCAGCTCGTACTTTGTGTCTGATTTTGGGCTGAAGTGCTGAGGAAGGTGATGTGAGGCAGCACAACTGACAATTCTCTTAAAACACTCACACTGAAAGATATAAACCAAAAAGAATATCCCTGAGGAACTGAAGGCAAAAATTAAGTTCACTGCTGGTTTATCCCTCAAAATAATAAGACAGACATTGCAAGTGGCAGATCCTATTTTTGGGTCTTAGCAGTGACTGTTTCTCGCCTAATTATTAGCACTGGATTTACTATCTTTAAAGCAGAATTTTGTCACCCCGCAGGAAATTCCAATTCTATCAGGCAGATTTAAGTGCCATTCACTTATTCCTGAACTATTTTTGACTTGGTTGCTAATTATCAAGGAAGGCTTCGTTCCCAGAGGGCCCGAGGGCAGGGCCACACGTGTCCCTCAGTCACAGCAGTGCCACACCAGCTGGGACACTCCCTTGTTTCCCAGGAAGGGATATGAAGGTCTCTTCCTCCACCCCCTAAGAACAGCAAATTTTTTTTCTTCTTGTGTCCAAATGGCCTCTGTCCAGGAGCAACCTGCACCCATCACCCCTCGCCTTTTCCGTGGGACTCCTTGGGAAATGTAAAGTAAATGAACCTTGAGTTCAGCCAAGTAAAGTAACCTCAACTCTGTCTCCAGTCAGGCCAGGCTGTGCCATCATGGGAATGCCATGGAGATGACCTCGCAAGAGGCAGGAATGAAGGGAGGGGACAAGGGCAGGGACAGGGACAGGTTACACTGCTCAGGGTGAATCCATTCTGCAGAGCCGTGTAGGGAGCTACACGGAGCCATTCAGGAAATAAAGACATGATTAGTTCTGGAGCTAATTTCCTCAGTGCTTTGAAAAACGTTGCAGGGAAGATATGATCCACTGTAATTATGGAGGAAGATAAAGACAAGAAAGTTTCTGGCAGAGTGCCAGGCCTGGGAACACCTGAACACCTCAGGAAAAGCAGCAGAGCTTCCCCAGCTCTCTCTCAAATTATCCTTGATGCCTGAGCCATGAATATCACTGGGAAAAAGAGTGTGGGGAGGACAAACACAGCCTATTGCTTATCAGAGTGCAGTGCTGAGGAAAAGTGACAGCATGGAGGAGAAAGGGAATCTTGTTTCCATGGCAACTAAAGTTTGAAAAAAGTATCTAGAAATCAATGTCATCTTCCCATGTGTGCTCCACCCAGAGCCACGAATCAAAGTTCCTCAGCTGCAGAGTCCTGAGTCCTCACAATCTCCAGGAGAGCATGGGATCAGAGCTGCTGCTCCAAGCAGCTGCACTTGGTTTGGAACAACAGTGTCACCACCTGGAGAAACTGCCTCACACGAGGCAGCGCCAGGCCGGCTCCGGAGGGGAAGAGGAAACCTCCAAAACAACTTCCAAACGATCCAGTCAAGGGCCACAAGCTCCTCCATGTCTGCTAAAGCTCAGCCACTTCCACGGGCTGAACAGCACAGACAAGATCACTGCCAGCTGGGATGGGGCACCTCTGCCTTGATTTCCTGTCACAGCACCCTCACTATTACCAAAGTCCCCAGGTGCCATGTGAACCACCGACAATGAAAGACAAGAAATTATGGCTCAAAATATGTTCTGGCAATTAAAGAGAAGTGTTTAGTCTAAACTAGAGAAAAAATCTGTGTCAGAAACAAAACTTGTAAGAAATGTATTGAAAACTGTTCAGAGTGAACTGTGGCAATGACACAGATCTCTATGAATTCCAGTGCAATGACATCAGTATTTAAGCAAATACTGAATATCCCTGAGCTACAGCAGTACAAATCCCCACTGGAAGAAGTTCAGAGATGAAGGTCCTGATGCAATGGGCACTCATGTTCCAGTCTCCAGGAGATTCAGATAATACCTTCCATGCTTTGACTTGTTTTCTGAAAGCACAATGTCAGTGCTACTGAAAGAGGGAGAATGGAATGTGTTTATTATCCTACCTTTCACATCTGCAGGACAATTCTTTATCTGTGACCCAGAAACAAATTAAAGGGACACTGTCATGTTGGATATTCTAATGGCCCTCTTTTCTCTGTGCTACCAGCAATGTGAGAGCTTTCAGTGCCCAGAGGTTTAAACAAATTGAAGCTTTTGTTTGTTTACCTTCTGCCTTTCATTCACTCCACAGAAATGAAACCAGTCAGGTCCATTTGCCTCCCTACAGCCTATCAATTAGTCCAGGCTGTTTGCACTTTGGCTTCCTGGGAAGAGACTGAAACACTATCAAATTTTTTATTGTAGTAGCTTTAAAATGAACATTTCTGTTTAAATCATCCTTTGGAGATGGAAGTCTCTATAGAATGGATATGGATCCAAGTACATTGCTGAAAAATCCAGGGAGAATCTGAGATTGTTCCTCTGTCTTTGTGGGGAGAATTCAAACAAAAATACACCAGAGCACCTGAGTGTATATTGAACTGGTAAATTACCACAAAAAATGCCAAACAAACATGTTTTAGAGAGTAAAGGCCAGTCACCTGGCCAGTTTAAACCACTTTCACCATTTATAGTGATGCCTTGAGTTGGTTTTGTTTCTTATGAGATGGCCAGCAGCACTGCTACCCAGCCCCAACTGTTTCCTACAGATGTTGAATGATAGGGAAAGTGGTATCATCTTCCCAGGCCTAAGTTTCCCATTTATTTTGTGGCATTATGGTAAATTGCAACCCCACAGTGCCTGCAAGCCTGAATTCATTCAGATTGGCAGAACACTTTAACAGCTCCAGATGAAAGGTGCTACAGAAGTGCCAAGTACTATCACTGTAATTATCATTCAATATACACTGATCAAAAGAATGAAATGTGAATTAGCATTTCCTATTAGCCCTACTTACTGCCTAAATGTTAAATATTCCTCCCATGGGCTCTCTCCATGAAAACACACAGGAGCTGTTGGTATTTCTCATCTGGCAACAACACTGCTTCCCCAGGAGTGGAGGAATGGAGGGATCTGAGGAGAGCCAGGAAATCAGGAGAACAACACAGGTTTATCCCACAAAAGCTTGCTCAGGCTTTCTGGGGAGGGGGAGTTTGGAGCTGCTTTCTCACTCTCACTCCTTCCCTTCTCATTCCTGGCACAAGGAATCTGTCCCAGTCCCAAGGACTTTCTGCTGCTCACCCCAGGACCCTGAGCCTTGCTCGGAGTCGTGGGTTTCGCACAGCCCAGAGGGATCAGTGCAGTGTCCTCAGAGGCTGAGAAAGTGTAAACATCTGCAGTAGCTGAACAAAGTCAATGGAATTGTGCCAATTTAGACCCTCTGCAGAGCCAGGCAACTTCCTGAAACATTTGTTTTCCCCTTTCCCTCCCAAGAACTACACAATATTTGACTTTATCTTCCCCAGAAGCACAAGTTTCCCTGCTTGTCCACTGCCCAGGCTTCTCACAGGAAGCAACCACGTGAGCTCCTGCCCTAGTCCAGAACACATTTCAGTGGTGTTGGGGCACAGAAATTGGGGGATTTGTGGCATTTCCCTCTCGGTGGAAGCTGCAGGTTAACCCAGGGGCTCTGCCTGGGCACTGTGAGGATCCTCACAAGCCTCCTCCAGGTGCAGCAGCACCAGGTCCTGTCCCAGCCCCTCCTCACTGCCCCACACCAGAGCCAGCCCTGCCCCGGGGAACCCTCTGCTGTCCAACCACCCCAGTGTGACAGCAATCAAAAGCAGGCCAGAACCCCACAAAAACTACAACAGGATCACTTATACTTCTATAGAGAAGTGGCCTCAGTGTGTGAATTAAGCTGTTGATGAGCTCTTATGCTCTTCTTTTCTCTAAAACTGTCCTTCAGACAGCTGCAGGCTCTGACAAAGAGACCTCCCTGGAACATACTCAGTTCAAAAAGGGAAAAAATCCATAGCCTGCCTTGCTGAGCGCCTTTCAGTGAAGCAGGTCATAGCACCATGTCTTTTATCCTGTCATTCTTGTCTCCTGCTTGATGCACATCATAAATCCTCAGTGGTTTGGACTGCAGCTCTGTGCTGAAATCTGACAGTCCCTCCTATCTCTGACCACGCTGCCTTCCAGTACCCCCCAGCTGGAAATTCCAGGTTTACTTAAAAAAAAAATTCAAGATACAAGGTCAGACTCAAAGAATTAAAAATATCTTTACAGTCAGGTTCACTTTCCAATCTCTGTGCTAGGGGGCTTGAGTAGGGAAAAATATTCCCTTTTTCAAAATGAAATTTATCCTTCATACCTTAACTAGAATTTATCTCATGTCTCATAAAAGACAAGCAAAAGTTAAAGATCAAAAATACTCACAGATTTATGCTAATAAGATGACTTAGAAAAATAAGGCAGAGGGCTCTAATTTAAATAACAAGCAATTAGAAATTTGACAACAGGAGGTTCTGGCAGAGAAAGTAAGAAAGTCAAGGCATTTCTGCCCTAGGAACAAGGTCTTGGGAGTCCAGGAGCCCACTTACTCATTTTTACATTACAGTATCAATTTGGAGAATATTTAATTCTCTTGAAACTGAGGAGGATTTCAGAGAGGTAATTAGGAATAGCTTAGCTAGTGGTTAACACCAGGATTGGGAATTGGAAATGAAGAAATTCGGCTCAGGATGTATTTTTGGGCTTTGGAGAACGATCAAATTTAAGTTAGCTAAGTTCTCCCTCCCTCAATTTTCCCAGCTGGAAAATGAGGGTGGAAAAAACGAACCACCTTTGTGGAGAGCCTGGAAATCCATCCACAAAGGATGCTCAGGGTACAAGGCCTGGGTGCTGGGGTACCTGACAAACCCCCTCTGAGGGCCAGGTGAGCCCTCCTGGCTTCTGCCAAGCAGTACCAGGGAGACTGGAAATAACTGCAAAGGCTCCAAATGACCTCATTTTTCTTCCAATCCCTAAAACACTCACAACCCCAAAGCTTCCAAGCATGTTCTGCTGCAGACGTGGTGACTGAACTGACAGATACATTCTCCAAGTAATTTCCATATTTCTTGCTGCCACTAACACTGGTTACCCAAAGTCAGTTGCAGCTGACAGTTTAATGATAATGGCTTTATGTTTATATATCATCTGTGATAATGTTCCTATTCTCCTTAAATTTAATCCCTGCAAAAGGGGCACTTTAATGTATGCAGCCACAGACCAAAATGACAGTAATTTTCCCTTTGAGCTGCAATGGTTTAGTAAACAATTACATTTCAATTAAAGAGGGGTGATCATGCCGAGGGAAGTGCCATTCCACTCTCCACATAATACAGGAACATAAATTCTCCAAAGTTAAATCATTATAATATATATTACATGACTGCTTTTCAAAAAAAAAATTAATGGAAAATAGAGTGTATTATGCACAGGCAAAAACTTGGGAAAAAAAATCCTTCAATATCTTGTCCACAGCAGCTTGAACTGGGATCCCATTATTTAGGATTATGTTCAGTGAAGAGGAATGGCAGAAGGGCTCTTCACTTTCATCTCTCCAGGAGTTTCCATTTACTGCCATTAGTATTTAATACTTCATTTATCAAGGATTAAAACCAGGATAGATGGAGGAATGCCATAAGAGTAGCTTATGATGGATCACTACAAATTCAGCTGTGTACCGAGCCCAAACAGGCAGGAAAACTGCAGGGAAACAAGTTCATGGTACAAGAAGAAGAAAAACTGTGTTTTGGTGTGTCTTGGGGGGATTTTTGGAACCAGAAGAAGCACTGAAGTGTTTTGGTGCTCCTGGAAAGCAAATGATTAATGTTAGAATTGAGGATTAAAGGGCTGGAGAAAGAAATCCTAAATTCTGTCTAGTAAAAGACAGAATAGGGATGCTACCTCAAGTTTTTTGGCAATTTGGACTTTGCTTGGCCTGGGATATTTTTCTAGCAAACGAAGTAAATCGAGCTCTAACAGAAGGAGTCAATAGATGGCAGTGCTTGATGGGATGGGAGTGAGTCCTCCCCAGAGAGCCTCAGCAAACCCTCCCCTGCACCACTTCCCTGCAAGGTGGGCACAGGGAGGGATTTCACTGGCACTCAGCAGACTTTCCCAGCTTCTGGCTCCTGAGTTTGACAAAATACCCCATAAATTTCAGGTTTAACCCATCTCACACCTCGAGCTATTGGGATTCAATGCAGTGAGGCAAAATGCTCCTCTGGATTCTCCTACGCCAAGGCTTTAACCTTGGCCATGCAGAAGGGACACGTTGGTGCCTCCAGCCCTGCAGCATCAGCAGCTGCTGCCAGGTGCCCACTGGAAGTGGAGACTAAAATCTGAACACTTGGCTCTGAGAGCAGGCTCAGGACAAGGGACCTCAGCTCAGGGACCACTTGGGTTGGAGCCTCAAATTTCTCATTCTGCATCAGCTCATACAGAGCTCTGAGAGCACAGAAGTGAAGGGAGGGATTTACATGGAAAATAATTCTTGTGCAGTATGAGATAACCAGGACTAGAGGAGATTTTTCTAAGTTTAAGAAGCTTCATTAAAAATTTCTTTTAGGAGAAGGGGTAAGAACAGGACTTGATTTGCAAGGTTTATATTCTATAATTCAAAAACTACCAGGAGCTCTTGTTTTCAAAAACCACAATGCCCAATTATCTGTAACCTGCCTGGCAGACTTCTGTATGGGAAGAGAACTCCCAAGGGAAGTCCCCAAATTTCCACCCTAGTTTGCTCTAGTTTTGAAATGAAAGAAAGCAACTGGGAATGCAACACTGCCAAAATAGCTGAATCCAATGGCTCCTGAGCTTCCCAGGCCCTTGGAGACTCAACAGCAGAAGGATGGAGATGTCAGGGAAGAACAATCAGCTGTAAAATATGAAAAGCTTACAATTTCCAAACCTACAACAGCAGGCTCAAAAGTAATAATCCCATTACCACTAAACTAAGGCACTAATTACTATTCCCAGTGGCTGGAGTGGACTGACTGCTAATGTTCCTCTGGTTAATGAAGGAAGGTGAGGGAGAATATATTTCTAAAGTCAGACATCTGCTGAAGGCTGGGCAGCAGCACCAACTGTACCTAATGAAGCCATTCATATTAATGCAGTGACACTCGGAGGGGGAGCAGGGGAGAAATGAGATGAGGGTGGATTTGAACTCAGAGAAGACAAATGTCATGTATTACCCGTGTGATGGCTGCCCTTATTTAATCCACACTGAGTAACAGAGCTGCTCAAAGCAAGGAACTGCCTCCCACATCAGCTGCTCCACCACCAGCTGCTCAAAGCTGGAATAGCTTCTCTAAAAACCCAAAAAGCAGGATACATGCCATGGGAAAGGAATAAACAGCTTTTTATTTTCTTTTACTACAGGGAATATTTTTCCCAAATCCTCTGTCTTGTGAAGAACCCAGATTTTCCCATCATGTTTTGCCATTTTCACCACCCAACAGTAGTTGTTTAAGGTTCAAGGATACTCATTCACTGAGACCAATAGGTTCTGATGGCTGGAAGAACCATTTCTAGAACTAAAATAAACTGCTAATCGTGACTCATTCACCAGTGCAAATGTTCTCAGGTGAACTGGGTGTGCTCAGATTATTTTTTTTCAGATTGCACCATTGTCTTTCCTTTGAAATTCTGGTTCTGCCTCCCTGAGTTTGGTAAGCAGCAGCTGAGCCTATAAAGAAGGTGTGGCTGCAGAGAAAACCTGCATGGAGCAAACCTGCTGCAAGACCATTTGTGTTTTCTGTGAATAAAAATAGCTGCATGCAATGAGAGCCAGCCCAGACACCTGATGTGTGCAGGCAGTGGGGAGGGGAGTCTGTGCTCACACTCCTCACACTTCTCACTCTGCACTGACACTGGGCAGTGACAGCCAGGGCTCAGCACTGACAGATCCCATTCCTGGGGTCCCTGGTCCTGTCTGTCAATGGACACAGCAGTGCCCTTCCCATGGAATGCCAAGACCACTGCTAGTCATGAACAACCAGTGACCTCTCAAAGCACAGGGATTGAAGCCATGGAACAAGTGGATGGCTCCTCCAGGCTCCTGCTGGGACAGGATCCCAGGCTCTGGGTGATCCCAGCTTGGCAGGTGTCCCGTGAGTTAATGACAGGTTCCTCTAGAGATTTTCTCTCTGTAGGAGTGTGAGCACACACTGTACAGCTGCAGACAGGTAAATGCACCCAGGAATACACTGCACCAGGACTCACCAAGGAAACCTCTCCAGGAAAGTCTCCCAAGTGAAGCTCCAGACTCCATCCAAACCCTACTGCTCTACCAGGATCCATCTGACAGCTGCTTGTAGCTAACAGTATCTAACAGCACCCCATCTCCCTGCCAACAAGTAAGCACCCAGTTGCACACTTTAGCAGCATTTCTTCTCTCAGGGTGAGCAGGTTCCTTTCCCCTCTGGCAGCCCCCCAGGCCACTCATGAGGATCCCACAGCACCACTGAAGAGGGGAGACACTGACCGTGACCCGGAAGGGCGTGGTGGCCGCGGGCTCCATGGTGGGGTTCTTCTCCGAGATGCCGCTGGGCATGCTGCGCCTCTGCCCGCACCGCTCCGGGGGGGACTCTGGGGGGACAGAAAACGGGGGGCAGTTACAAACCCAGCAGCACAGGGACAGCCCAGGAACGCCAGCAAATGGTGCAAAAGGTGGAGCCTCCCTCCGAGATGCCCTCGCGAACGAGCCAGCGCGACGACCCCACGGATTCCACTCGCGTTTCCCCGAGCTGCCTGGAACAACATTCCATCAGCAAGACTTTCACCTTCAACAATTAGCATTTTTTATACAACTGTAAGCTTCAGATAACACCTGACAGATTGGCATTATCATTATTTCCAGTCTGCAGATGAGTAAACAGAAACTGTATTGAGATGAGTGAGAATTATATGCAAAGTACAGATCCGTGCACTCGTGGATTTGATCCTCCTCGGGGAAACTGCTAATGGGGTTAGAGGCACAGGATGCTTAAGTTACATCTCTAATTCCTCTAGCAATTTGCTTTGGAACCAGGAAAAAATCATTAAATCCTGCTTTTGCTGAAGTATAAAATGAGGATAGGAATACTTACCTCCTTCCCCATTGGCAAGGAAGGGAGGGGGCTGAAAAGGCAAAATTAACAACTATGCTCAACACGGAGAGGATTTAGAAAGATGTTAAGACAGGTCAGCTACAGGATCGTAAGGTGGTGTTTCCTCAGTTCACAAACCCTCTTTGAAAGCACCATGGAACTCAGAAAAACAGATTTCTTTCCAAGCTGCCTTTCAGTGATGCTCAGACCTTGTAACAAGCTTCCCTTCCCAAAACCATTCCAGAGTCCTCCTTAGCCAAGCATTTCCATGGAGGTTGTCTCCTCAGCAAGGTTCTGCCCTTGCCAAAGCTTGACTGTAAGAAACAACTCACACCAGCAATTCCACCCAACAATTCCTGAGATGTGTCTTAAACTATTCCAAAAGAACAGATTGAGATTCCAGCCATGGACAGGGTGAGGTGCTGGCTCAGTGACATCTTCCTTGCGTGCCACGTAACCTGTGTGAAACTCAGCCAGCCCAAACCAGCAGCTCACTGCCTTCCCAGCTTCCAGCCAAGCCTTCAAATGTCTGGGGCACTTTCTCTGCAGAAAGCTGCACTTTTAATCTCAAGCAGTAAAATCCTTTGGTGTCATCTCCTCTCAGAAGATTCAGGCTCCTACCCCATTCCTTTGAGCTTTCTTTTGTTTTTGGACTGTCATAAAGAAACTACTTGATTACAGCATTTTGAAAGTGAGCTCGAGATGACAACTGAAGAAGCTGCTTTGCATTTTCTTAATGACCGGAAAAATGAACATTGTTTAAAGCATTTCTCACACACCTGGCTGGAAAACAGGAACGATGGCCTTACATTAAAGGCAGCTACAAGAAATTACTTTCCCCACATTCTCCCCAGCCCCAAACACTGCTCAGCACTGAGGGAAAGCACCTCTATGGGGATAACAGCCCCCCAGCTTAGCTTTGTACTTCATCACTGAAATATACCCCAAGCAGAGCCAGCAAACACATCAGACCAAACACTGACCCCAGACCAAACACTGAGCTGGCTTAGCACCTAAACCCTCCTGTAATTATTAAACTTATGGCTCATGAAATGTTTGGAGTCATATCTCCATTTTAGCTTCATTTAAGCACTGTGGGTTTCACTGCAGGAGAGACATGTTACAAAACCCTCTGTAAGAAACCAGAAATAACCAGAAGGAGGGGTGGGTGTGGGTGTTGGAGGGGATGTGGGGGAACTGTTTGTTTTAAAGGTTAATAAAAATAGCTTACAGGTAAATTAGTAACTCTAGGAATGTACAGCAGAACAGCTTTACATGGTGAGCAGTATGAATATATAAAGGTTTAAGTGCCCTTTTTACTTCTTCAGAGCTGGAGGCGCCAACTCAGGCCAGGTCACTCTGCCCAGGGCCTGGCATCAGCCATGCTGCCACAGCAAGCCCAGGGCCATGGAAAAGGGCACTGAAAGCCAGTAATAAAAACTCTCCACAGTCATTAGAGGCTGAGAAAGAAATGTCTTCATTTGCAGCAGAAGATATTTGGGTTAGGCTCTGGAAACAGTCCCATCTTGCCATGGACAGTTACACACTGGAACGGATGGTCCAGAGAGGGAGAGCTCTCCCTGCCCAACCTCCCCAGGTTCAGGGGCAAGGGCTTCCTTCCCTCCCCTCTCCTGGGGCAGACACATACCAGACACCTCCTGAAATTCCTTCCAGCCTTATTTTCTGTGGTTTCTGTCAAATTTGCCCACTTGTGCATAAAAAAAGCAAGCTACAAGAGATCAGATTCAGTGCCTGATTTCGGCCTTTTCTTCCCAACCTCTCCTGAACTTCCATCTCTGTCTGGACAGACACGGTGGCAGTTCTGTGTCACCTCTCAATGGCACAGAGGGCCCATGGCTCATCCACGTTACACAACACGGGAGAGAGAGAAACAAACAAAAGGGCTTCCTGCTTTTCCAAATATTTACAGAAGGCTGCAATGTTTTGGGATTCCCCCTGTACAGAGTAAGATCTTCAAAGAGAAACTTCCTTGAAATTATCAAGCCCCTGAAAGCTCTCCTGGGTTATCCCCATGCAGCTGGGCCAACACAGTGCTGGCTGTGGAAGGCACCAGGAGGTTTTTAAGCTGAGCACATCCCACTGCCAAGAGGACACACAGCACTGCAAACACTGCACACTAATTTAGGACCTCGGGCTTATGAGTATTTCTGAAACTCTTTCTGTACAGCAATAAACACATTTGGTTTGTTAACTAATTCAAGGCACTGGAACTGACAGAATAATTAATCCTCCCTCCACTCTTCCATGCCTGTTTTTCATGCTGTGGAATAGTTACGGAGCAGCACAGCAATCTCCCCAAGGCTCCAGGGCAGCAGCAGAACAGGCTGTGAGCAGCTCCTGGCACCCAAACTCTTGTTTAACCCACCCAACATCACTGCCTCCTTTGACTCCACTTCTCAGACACTGCTCCAAGCAGGTTGCTATGTGTAACAAACACACAAACAACTGTAACTACTGTTTACTTTTCACTTAGCAAGTGAGGTGTTCTTCCATTTGCATTACCTGCTCCTGTGAGTCCCAACTGGTCCAAGAGATCATCAGGGTTACACTCTCATTATGGAGAATAAAATACATTAACTCCTGTTTGTTCATCTCTCTTCACACTCCCTCCCCCTCACACAATTCCAGGGATCAGCCAGTGGAAGAGACAGCGTGAACAAAAGCAAAGCCAGGCCGCTGGAAGGAATAACAACAAGCAGGCACTGCCCAGCAAGTTGATTTCCTGATAAGAACCTGCTCGAGCTCCAAACAAGAAAGGGAGGTCCAACCGGAGTGCTGGGAGAGAAGTCAGCGGGGAGAAATCATCTCCCTGAACTCACCAGAAGGAAGCCGTGCTGGTGAGCAGCGCACATGCCATGGCACTCGGAAGGAGCCGGGAAGGAGAGAAGGAGAGGTGATGACTTCATCAGAGGCAGCGAGAAAGAGAAGTATGACTGGAATGCCAGAGCAGGCAGCAGCACCGGGAGACACGGCAGGAGCGCAGGTTGCTGCTCCCGCCGCCGGGACGTGCCTATGGAAAGGAGACTTTGGAGCACAATAAAACTTCACCAGATCGTCTGGAGGTGATGCAGGAAACTACGAGTTCTCCAGAACCACGAGCCGCTGGGAAAGGTGCCGCAGGCAGCCCTGGAGAGGTCAGGCTGCTCCCGAGCTCGGCACTGAGCCGCCAGCGGGGCCGAGCTCCTCCCTGTCCTGCCCCACCGGGCACTGCCCGGCACCGCAGGTGCCCCAGCGCCTGCCAGGGTGGAGTTTCTGTGAAACCAGAGGGAACAGGAATTACCGGTCTCCTGCTCATACAATTACAGGCCGTGAATTAATTTTATTGCTTAATGAATTTAGGTGTTATTCCTCTAATTTCTGCATTATCTAATAAGTCCTTATTACAAACCCAAGAGACGAGAGGAGGAGGCACGGTGACAGTGATTTAACATGGCTCACGGAAGCATTTACAAATTAAGAACAATCCCTGGAGAACAGGTATCTGTAGTGTCTGTGTGATTCTTCATACTCAGGAGAGGCTGCAGAAAAATCTACATTTCAGACAGCTTTGGGTGGTCACAGGAGCCCAGGAGAAAAAATGGATCTTTAGTCTGAATTCAAAGGGGGATTTAGAAGGGAACAGAGGCACTTTTAAAAAGCGGAACAGACAATGACAGAAAATAATAAACACTGAGCTGAGCCAACTTTCCCCTTCACAAGGCACGAAGAACTTTGAGTGGGAAGCAGAGGTGCCAAAATGTCTGATTTCCAGTGACAAAGAAGCTGTGAGAGGTTATGAAAAGCCCTTCCTGCTCCCATCAGCTGGCCCAGGAATGCAGCTGCAGGGCCACCTTTGTGGTTCAGTTACCTGCAGAAGTATTTATTGGAATGTATCACCCAGAGCCATGCTGATCCACAGCGAATTCCAGCTGATCCCTTACAGCAATATTAGAACCATACAAAATTAATTAAAAGCCAAACCTTTATTAGGCAATAAAATAGACTTCTAAATGAAAATGGTCATGAAGCAGAAGTTGAGGGCAGGTGCTGGTGCCCTCTGAACAAGCAGACTCCTCTGAAAGCAAAGCTAATGAACACAGAGAGAGAGTGTTCTTCAGGCTAAGGGAAGCCATGTCACCCCCACTTCTTACATTAGAATAAAATTATTTCTTTTTGCATCTTAGAATCTCTGGCTTGAACATTCATAAACTTCTATAAAGCCCAGCAATCCCCCTGGCTGTATCCACAACTCTTCCACATCAGAATCACTGATTTACTCCCCAGTCATTTCATGCTCCAAGCAGAAATAGTTTCACATTTTCTCATGCTCTCATGACCTTTCCAGACAATTAAGGACACTGTTTACAGAACTACAGCTTGCAAAAACCCCTCTCCCTTATCTAACTGTTTACATACAGAACAAAAAAATAAATTGGGATCATTACTTGCCTTCTGGGCTACACTGGCACAAAATACTTCGAATCAGACAACTGAGTCTATGCCTATAGTAAATGCTCCCCACGGCGTCTACACCAAACTGATCCAGATTCTTACCAGTACCTTTGCTTCCCCCACAGGTGATGTCAGTGGTACAAAAGCACCACATTCAGCGTGTCTCTGATAACCCTTCCCCTGCCTAAAAGCAGCAAAAGGCACCTGAAGCACCACTTAGAGGCACACAGTTCTCTGCAGCTCCAAGAATGGTGGCTGGGACAGCTGGGTGAACTCAAGAGCCTTGTTAGAAGTGGCTGGAACACAGAAAACAAATCCCAGAAAGCATCAGAGCACACTGGTTCCCTCAGCTAAAATCTGTTACCATCTTTTCTCAAAGTGGGACTAAGAACTCCTGAAAGAAGAGCTTTTTCTTTGTTAAATAATGCTTTGGAGTGACACTGACCCTTGCCACGGCACGCTGTGCACTTTAATGGATCTCCCCTCATCTCTGTGTCACATTCCTGGATATCATGGATTTAATATTCTTCATCCTGCTCCTGAGCCAGTGCTATTAATGGCTGTTGAACCTAGTACTGAAAAAAGCTCTGCTGTTTTTCTGAGTACTTGCTATGTATCTATTCCTCTGTTTTCTCTATTACCCAGTAAGGGAACTCTTCTCCCAGCAGCTGCCCCGGTGCTTTTTGATGTGTGCACGCAGCAAAGACTCTTCTCTTGGCTTTCTGCGGGCTCTGGCTGCCCGGTGCCGCAGCCCCTTCTCTCCTGGAAAGCTCAGGTGGGATTTGCATCCCCCAAGCCCGGGATCAGCTGCTGTGCCCTCTCCGGCAGCGGGATGCGTGTGACGGCCGCGGTCCCAGTGCCTCACTAGATGGAGCTGGAGGCCCTTGGCTGGCCAAGCGCTCCCAGCCCCGATCCAGCTGCAGCGCTGGGAGTTCTCCAGCTGTGGTTTGGCTGCTGGGTCACTCGATGGTCAGTGGAGTTAAGAGCGCTCTCCCTGCACCTTCCCTGCTCTTTCCCTGCTGTGGAGCCACCCCAGCGCAGCCGGGCACTCTGACAGACACTCGGGGCAAGTCCTGCCCCGCGGAAATCCAGGCAGAACACATGCTTTACCTGAGGAGACAGATTACATGTATTTGTCAAGGAAAAATCTCTCTCCAAGGGCAAAAGGGAAAGAAGAGAATAGCACTAATGGGAAAGGAAAGCTGAGGTAATTCTCACTGTGAGGGGTCTGAAAATACAGCAACTTCTGAGTGCTACAAGCCCAGAGACCAGATCAGGTCCATGAGCACAAGGCACAGCTGCAGGTCCCCAGACCTGGTGCCAGGGACAGAATATAAGGCATCCAGAAAATGACCCTCCCTTTCCAAAGATAAACAGCAAATCATGCTGATTGAGCCGCCTGTAGTACAAACTGCATTTTACTGTCTGGTATTTTTTAACTAGATATGTGTATATATATTTGGTATTTTTATTCTCTCTTTATTAGTCTCTGAAATAAAATATGTATGATATTTATCTTCCTCTGCTATGATATCCACAGAACAAATTCCTCCTCTGCTAACAGCATATCATTAGGAGCCTTTTCTCCAGGGTGAAATTGAAATCAAGCTCAGACTTAAAAAATACATCAGAAAAAGCTGAAATTCTATCCTGGTTGGGGGCCAGATCATGGCAACTGCCAATACCCTGGTTAAAGTGGAAAGGATGATAAAGTGAAGTGGAACATCAGCTTCCTCCCATGTGATGATAAAGACAAGCAACACGGAGTGTGGAGAACAAGGAGTCAGCTCTGGGGAGATTTAAATTAGGCTCATCCATCATGCTGAACCTTCCTGCAAAGATTCTGCTCTGTCACCACGCGCTGCCTCGCAGCACTTTATCCACAGAGGCAATCTGAGGGCAAGGAGAAGCTTCCATACTCTGCAATTCCTGTCCCTGTCACTGGAGGTGTCACCTGGACACACCACCCAGGACAGGGCTGGGTCTGTCCTCTGCCACTGAGGGCCGGCTGGGGACTTTCCTGCAGAACTGACCTGGACAGCTGAGCTGAGCAGGCCAGAACAGCTCCCTTCACATGAAACACCCTCAGGAGAAATGAAAACTTCACACAGTTAATTCCCAGGCCATTTTTCCAGCTGTGCACAGTGGCTGCTGGAACAGGTCTGTACTGGTAAAATGCAAATTAAATAAATAAATACTTAATTTATAAGCATGATTCATCAGAGGTTTCATCTTCTACAGCAAAGAAGCAGATGTTCTACTGATGGCACTTCATTAGAGAGATAAATGGGGTCACACACGTATCTCTGTTCACATCCATCTGCGTAATAGACCAAACATTAAGATTTGAATTTCACATGGTGCATGTGGCTCTCAGAGCAGCCTCAGAGAGTCTCAATGCCCAGAGCCAGCTCACCCACCTCAGATTGTCTCAACAGCCAAGGAAGCTTAACCCTGCTCAGGAAAGCAGAAGGCTGGGATTTAACACTGATTATTTAGGAGACAGTTTCACTAGAAGCACAGAAGAATACTGGATTTTAAGTAATGGATGGAAGTGATTTTTGGTACCCACCAAAATACAGTATCTGTCCTGAGGAAGCAACTCAAAGCAGCAGTGACAGCCAAGTCTGGAACCACTGTTCTTCCTCCAGTTCAAGCCAGGGAGGGTTAGGACTGGGGACAGGGTTAGGGATAGCTGAGAGGGATTTTCCCATTTTCCAAATGTTAATGCAGCAGGCCTCAGCAAACAGAAACAAGTCTCCTGCACTTTAATATGCATTAGTAGAAGATAATCCTTATAAAATGAGCGTTATTTTTTCCACAGATGTTGTGCCTTTGCTGTATGTGGATGTGAGTGTGTGCACAGGCAGCTGTGTCAGGCACAGCAGCTCTGCACACCTGGGCAATGCACCCCTGTGCCCAAAACACTGCTGAGAATCCATCCCTGCTCACTGCTGCTCCCCATCCATCTCTCCTCTGCCTGCTCAGACTCTCTTAGCAATTGTTTCACAATTAGAAATTGTGGAACGTAAATCCTAATTTATTGTGACTGATCCTTTTATTTCCTCTGGGGGTGGGTGGGTATTCCTGCTCCTCTCCCACAAACCTGCTCTGCAAACACTCGCAGGTGGCAGCTGCACACACTCACTCTGCAGTTTTCAAGCAAACAACACCAGTGCCAAGGAGAGACAAGAAACATTAAAAACCAGTCGTGTTTTCACTTCCCAGCCTATTTTTGAAACAGGAGGGAGCAGGAGAATGTTCTTACCTACACCAACACTGACATTTGCATTTTCCATCCTAAAAAATATGCCAGATCTGTGCTGGAATTTCTCCCTCTGCTACTGCCCTGCAGTCACTCCGAGGAGCAAATGGGCACTTGAACAGCAACACTGCAGCCCTGCAGAACAATTCAGCAATTTAGTGACCAACATTCACCCTCCTGGGGAGGTTAATGCACCCCACCCCACTCTCTGAAATTTCATTTTAGTGTTCACTCAAATTTTAGCTGAGCCTAGAAGCAGAGTTATGTAAATGAACACCAAATGTTCTCACTTCAAACACACCAGCCCCATCAAAATGTGTTCTTGTCTAAGGGTATAAAGGTAATAATTGGTAACCTTTGACTGCTAAAAATGTAAAGGGAAAATATCTTTCATTTAAAACTTGCTCTTTGGTTACCATGGACACTGCTTAATCATGAAGGATGACTATTACTTGTTCCTATAGAAACCAAGAAGCTTAAGAAGCATCCTGTAATTTAACTCCAGACGCCAGATTTTTCACCAGTCCCCCTATTAGCACATTTGGGTACTTCAGAACAAGCCCAGGCTTGATCTCTGACTCTAAAAGAAATTCAGTGATACAGAAATGCTGTAAGAAACCAAAAACATGAGCATATAAGGTACAAAAGAAACCTGCACTTCACATAAATTGGTTTCTTCAAAAGGAAACATGAAGTGCTCAGCATCTGAGGATTCCTCTCTCAGTGCAAATGTTAACGAAGCAAAACTTTGGTCATCTTTATTCCTGTCAGTGTTCTCCAAGTCCATACACTTACATGGCATGGTTTTCCTCCAATTGAATGCTTCAATACTCAACTTAAGATGAACTTCTGGAGCAATGTGAGAGCCTGGGATTCCTAAAGAGCCTCTGGGAGCTGCTTGTGGTCCCAGCCTGGCTCTCCAAACCAGACCTACAATAAAAACATGCCCCTCATGCAAGGAAGAAACCAATGGACAGCACAAACCTGCAAAATTCAGGCCATGTGTTGCTCTAACAAGTCTTTTAGAGTTTATGCTTATTAGTAAAACCACAACACTTGTCTGGCATTGCTCATCACCTCAAAGCTTTACCTTCAGCACCAAAGAAACATTAGTCAGAATCTCTTGTGTAGGTCTGGGGGGCAAAAAGCTTCCAGAAATTATGTGTGGCTGCCACTGCTCCTTGACCCTCACTGGCTCTACATGGGGAATGGATTCACAGTTCTCAAAAAGCCATCCATTTTTCCATTCTCTGATTCCCAACGGGGCCTGAGGGAACTCAGTGTAAAAGCCTGACCCCGAGGCTGCACAAACCAGTGACAGGAGTCAGGAGTGCTGGGGCTTGTGCACCTTTTTTCACAAGCATATACACAAACACACAAACAATTAGTGTCTGACTCCAGAATACTCTCTGCAGTGCTGCAAAGGAAAGCAAACTACCCTCAGTAGCGTCTGAGCTGAAAAAAGCAAAACTGATAAAGCCCAAATGAGAACATTCCCTGACCCAGCTCGTTCCCATCTCTATTGAGAGCAGAGTGAATTAAAGGATTAGAGAGAGCCTTCAGTGCAATAACTTAGGGGATTAGTGGCACACTAGAAGACCTTCAAGGGAAATACAGGTTTAAAAGCTTTAAAAGGCAGCTCTGTGTCTAAATTGTTTGGACTGCCACAGCTGTAAGGAGACAAACTTACTCTAATACATGAGTGATCATGAAAAGTCTGCTGAAACCCCTCGAAGCAAGTTTTTGGAAGCAATTCTAGTTTGGACTCAGACCAGGGTTTTTAACCTCTTTCTCATTTAGTACCTATGGCTTGTAGATAGAAACTCATTCTGCATTACTCGAGAGCAAATCTGCTACTTAATTCCTTTCAGAGCAGTCAGCCCCTCTCAGGAACACTGTCAGGGGAAAAGGAGGGGACTGCCAGGAGGAGAGGGCTGGAAACCGAGATAAAGGAAAAGATGAGCAAAAATTGACAGCGCTCCTCAGAGATTCCCACTGGGGTTTCCCAGGGGAACTTTTACAACTTGATTCATTTTTGATCTCGTAGGAATTTCTCACAGAGAACACTCACTGACTGTGGATGTTCCTGCATTTCTGACGTGTCTGGAGGAGGTGGGGCAGGTCAGGGTTTGCTGTAAGAGCACAGGGAGTTGAGGCACTGCTGCCACCTCGCTCCTGCTGAAGGGTCAGTCCAATAAATTTGCCTGCAATAAATTCACTCTAAATTTTTGCTTATTAAAGGGATTCTGAGATTTAAGCATTGTTTAATATCAAAACAAGTCCAGAATTCCTCCATCACACACCACTTCCCAAGTCATTAAATTTAGTCTCGATTTTTACTAGACAATGAAGCATTGAAAAAACACAGCAAAGTCTCAGCTGGAGCACTGGTGCTAAAAATAGCACAGCTGCCAGTGAATATTTCCTATAAACAGCACAGCTTTAAACATTTTGCATAGCTTTTCTATGGGCATCTGTCAGCCATGCTGTTAAAATTTCAATGAAAGACTGCAAGACTTCTGTGGTGAAACAGAAAATGCCACAAAAGAGACTTGAAAAACAAAGCAAAGATCATTAAAAAGTGCAAAGCAGGAAGGTCTCCTTTTCCTGGCATTTAAAAGACACCTTCCTTGTAAAAAAAAAAAAAAAAAAAAACCCAAAACCCAAGCCTATTGCTAATATTTATTACTGGGCTCCTCACGTGCCTGCTCCCAGCCCTTAAATGAAAAACAAAGTCCTGCAGAGGTGGAAAGGGAGAAATTCCACCTGGCATTCCTTGTCCAACAGCACTTTTGTTAACGTGCTGCAGAACAGATTTTCAGCTAGGAAAGAGTAGTGAGAGGTGAGTGCAATTTCAGTTGGCTTTAAATATAATAAAACCTCCTTAGTTGTTATTCACTCTGGGACATGCTGGGACAATTTTCCAGTCACTGCTTCCCTTGTCCCAAGTGAGTGCCTGAACCTCCAAGGTATTGATTATTTGGGTATAAGCTGATCTCTCATTTATCACTTAAAAGGTTTTGATTTCATCAAACAGAGAGAGAAAGACTAAATTCCAGCTGTTTTCAACAGATGTGTATCTGAATAGCCTGTGCTGAGAAAAAAACCCAGCCTGACCTTGGCCTCCCAGCTCAGTGTTCAGTGCACTGAAATTCTGGGTTTTGCTGAAGATCAGTCAGTTTTCTCTTCACAGCAGCCATCAAAGGAAAGGAAGAAGAAAGCCTGTTTAATAAAAATCCTCTTCATAAAACACCTTGAAAAGCATCTGTGATAAACAGAACACAGAGCAAGACATTTATGTCTGAGGCTGACAGAGGCAGAAGGATCAGGAACACTAAACCTTCAAGATCAGGAACTCCAATGTTCTCAAATGCTCAGGGCTTTGATGCCTACTGATTGTCTGCAGAGTTTTACACAAGAAAGCCCCGAAGCCAAAGCTGCATTTGGCTCAGAGATGGGGCCGTGAATGGAGCACCATGAGCAGTTTCTATCAGCAAAGGAATTTTCAGAACACTTCCCACTGACCCCCATTCCTTCTTTGTGTCCATGAGTAAGGAGAAGCAGAGAGATCCTGAAGAAAGCCACGGGCCCAAGTGCAGCCACAAGCAGGTGCTGCTGTCACTGAAAATTCTCCTTCTCCCCTCTCTGCCTCCCAAGTATCTTCCACTACATCAGATGGGTCACCTGGGAGTAATTATAATTACTGCCATGATTCCTCCCGCAGTCTCACACATCTCTGAGCTGAACAGATGGTCCAGGGGTTCTGCAGGTAGTTTTTTTATCTAACTAATGTTCACCTGCAGCATATCCTGACTCTCTGTGGAGAGCAGAGCCGGGGGTTTCAGGCACTGTCCTCATTCCAGCAGAGATTTCCAGTGCAGTGAAGCCTGTCTGCTTTACCCACTCCCAAACAGGCACAGTTCAAACGTGCTGGAGGCAGGATCTCATCAGCCTCCTCAGAGCAGCCTTCCCCTCCTGCTCAGCTTTGCCCTCCCCACAGTGTCACTGTTCAGATATTCCAGCCGGGGACTCCCAGAGGCGCAGAGTGACAAACACGCCCAAATGTGATGAATGTGTTAAAGGCACCAGGGCTGACCAGAGAGCTCCAGAACAGAGGATGCCACCACATGAACCATTGAACAAGCTGCTGTCACTGCCAACAGCTCAAAGTCCTGGACATTTTTCTGCACACTGCAGCAGACTGGCTCCATCTGGAGTCCCAACACAAAGTTCTCCCCTCCTTCCTCAGATCCTTGCACTGAAAATGTAAACTCTGCTCACTTTGCCCAGCTGAAAGCACCGCAGAAGCTCTTTCCTGAGGGAGTGGCTCTCTCTGTACCTCAGGAAGCAAAACCCATTTCCCAAACCGGGTCTCAGCCCTCCCAGAGCTGTGCAAGCTGTAACCCCAGCCTGACTTTTCCTGCTGTTCCTGGGGCAGGATGGGCTCCGTGCCTCCATCCCTACCAAGGGCTGGCAGCAGTGTCAGAAGGGCAGGTGTGGATGGGTGGCATTGCCACTGTGGGGAGAGTGGGCTGTGGCAGTAGATAAATACATGTTTCCAAACACAACTCGTGTGTGTTCAGAGCCTGGTGGATATAAACAGAGGGGGCTGGAAGAGGGCTCTGACTCACAGCAGAGGCAGCACCTCAGACTCCTGGGTGCTCCAGCCTCAGCTCCAGCACCAGGCATTCATCATCTGGGATGGATGGAGCACAGGGCCTGGTCCCACACAGGGACAGGGATCCTGTGCCAGCAGAGATTCTCCTCCCTGGTAAATGTGTAAGGACTGCCTGACCCCCAAGCAGGCTCCCTGTCCAAAAGCATCTGCTGAAGTGACACTCCTTGGAAAAGATCAACTTCCAGGTATCTCAGCTCCTCCAGCAGAGCCACAGGCTCACCTGAGCCCTGAGGGGATCTTGGCAAAGGGTCCAGAGACTGCAGAGTGCAAAAACTGCCAAGAGGATGTCTGGGAAACACACACGTGGCAAACCAGACATTGCCAATTCCTGTGAAGTAACTTCAACCTGCCCGAATTTGTGGCAAGCTCCCATTAAGGATTCCTGATCTCTGGGAATCCCAGCCAGAGACAGCAAACCCCACTGCAGATCAGCCTTTGAGGAGGAGGCCCTCGGCTCCCTCCTTCTCCAGGCTGGCAGGGTTTGAATTCAGCATTACATCACCCCCAAAATCTAGAACCTGCTTCTGATTTCTGCATTTTCCACAGCTCCCAGACCCCTACAGTTCATCAATCTTCCAGTGGGAACAAAACTGTTAAGGGAAGTATCCCTGCTGCATTATTCCAGCACTTCCATCACCCTGCCCAGCTCGGACCAAGCCCCCTCTGACCTGCTGTGTGGCATCACCACTGCACAACAAAAACAGATCAAAAATAGAGAGAAAATTCTCATCCAGCTTTGCAAATCCCTTTCAGATTTACAGATAAGAGGAGCTCAGCTGAGAGGCAGGGATCCCACAGACAACACAAAATACTCCAGGAGAGATCAACAGCAACAAGATTTCAGCTGGTTCAAATCCAATTTCTTACAAACTTTCGGGCTGATTCCCATTTCCATCAAATCTGCCTGTATATTCCTCGTGTTCCTGACAAATGATGCCATCAAGTTCATTTTGGGTTACCTAAACGAAACTAAACACATTTAGTTTGTCACAGTAACTGAAATGACAGTAAAATATTTTCATTTTGCACAGCACACAAATAAAGAGGGAAAGGGAACTGGGACATGTTTGGGAGTTTACAAACACTCCTCCCTGACAGGCAAAACAACAAAAAAATCATGCAAAGAAAACCACTGTCTGCTTAAAGAAAAAGCTGAAGCTCAGGGACTGATTTAGCTTCCTATTGTTTTCTCAGCAATGACTCAAAATCCTTAAAATCATCCTGAGTGCCAGGAAAAGAGGAAAGAGGACATTGCACTGAGCTAAATCTTGCAGTGCTAGAGCTGAATTTAAAATCTGCTTCATAAATCAGAATTAACTGCAGTGAGACAAGTCCAAGCCTGGATTTGCACAGACACCTGATGTAAAGTTGCAGTTGTGCTTTTTATTCACACAATAACAAGAAAAAGGGAATTCTTTTCAGTTAATGGCTTTGATTAGGCTCACAGCATGATAAATATACCAGGACTGCCAGACTGCAGGGCAAACACAACTCTCTCCCCTCCTTTCTGAAAAAATTCAATAGGAAAACACTCATATACTCCCACTTTTTGGCTGCTTTAACAACAGGGAAAAGAACCAATAAACAGTTATTTCACAGAAGAAGAAAGAGAAAGGCAGAATAGCTTGTTTTAAAAATGCAACTGGGTCAGTTGCTGCCTCCAGTAGAAGGCATGGGCTGCCTGTGCCCTACAGAAACACCCCTCAGTGGACCTCCCTCCTGCTGATGAGGACAAATAGGCCCTTTTAGAGCAGGATTTTAAAAAGTGCAAAGTGGTTTGGGGCTTCAAGTCCCACAGGTTTCTGCAATGCCTCGGGAGCGCAATCTTTAGGCTCTTTGGAAAATCCTAACCCGTAAACTCTTCTCAGCTTTGTCATCTCAACCCCCTGGTGACACTCGCTCATGAAGAACAAGAAATTCCAGCAACGCATCTCTGCAGAGAGACACCATCTCCTAAGCTCCTGTTCAAAGCTCGGCAAGCATCAGTTAGGCCTCCAAACACCTCGGAGAAGTAGTTCCCTAATGACACAAACGCAGAGCTGACCCGTGGTTAGCTGGAAAGCGGGTTAGTGACACCACACGGGGTTAGAGCACCACGCCTGGCCCGAGTCCCTCGCACACTGACCTTGTGCAGAGCCCGACCCGCTCCCGGGCCGCGGGGCCAGTGCCCCTCCTCGCCCGGCTCATCCTCACCTACCTACGGCGCTACCGGGCAGCGGCAGCGGGCTGAGCACGGCAATTAAAGAGCTTGCAATTACCCCTGCTAAGCCTGTTCCGGCTGCGGGATCTGCTTCGCTGTCTCTGAAGTCGTGACCTCCGGAGCAGTCGGTAGTAGTAGGACGGTCTCCCAGAACTTTTCCTGCTGTTCATGGACATTTTTGGATCTATTTTACACACACACACATGCAGGCACAGGTTCGCTCTCCCCTCTGGTACAGGAGCAAAACAGTCCCAGCGTTTTAATGAACTGGAGGGTGGTTCTTTGGAGTGGAAAGGGAGAGGGGGGAAGAGGAACTCTTCACTTGACACATTTAAAAAGAAAAAAAACAAGAAGAAAACATAAAAGAGAGAGAGAGAGGGAAAAAAAGCAGGCGGCACCGGAGTGCATGTCTCAGCTGAGGGAAGACTCGCAGCGAGCAAGATAAACTGCGCTAACAACTCCTGCCCCCAAAGAGATAAGGCTGCTGGAGTAGGAATAGGAAGCCAGAGCTGGCCTGGGCTCCTGAAACGTGAAGCATAGGCTGGAAGAAATCCTGGACTGGATCCTCTCCGCCAGACAGCACCATCTGATCAAAGTGTCCTGGAACGATTCCCAGCTCTCCGCGCAGCGCGGCCCCGGCTCCGGCCGCTCTGCCCTGCCCCGAGAGCAGCCCCGAGAGCAGCCCCGAGAGCAGCCCCGAGCAGCAGCCCCGAGCAGCAGCCCCCAGCAGCAGCCCCCAGCAGCAGCCCCGAGCAGCAGCCCCGAGAGCAGCCCCGAGAGCAGCCCCCAGCAGCAGCCCCCAGCAGCAGCTCATGGCCGGGAGGAGGCTGCGCCTCTGCTGCAGGAGGGATCGGGGAAAGGCTGCGCTGGGGAAGGGGATAATGATTTCCTGGCCATGGGACACATGTTAGTAATCATCATGGAGCAAAAGCCCCGGAAAATAAAGTGAAATTTGAGAGGGGAAAACTTTAATTAGAAGTTGAATGAACAGAGCTCCAGACTCCCCTGGAGGCCCATTTCCTTTCAACATTCAAACTGAGTTATAGCACATCCCACAAATTAGAGAAAGGGCCTATTTACCATTTGGGTCCTGATGGCAGTGAAGATCCTGCCTCCAGCTCATATTGCTCCATAAAATTACATTTCAATGGGCAGAATTAACACTTTAAGCCATGGAAGAAAATAAAACAATATATATACAATAAACATATAAAAAATTTCACTCCACATTTACTGTTTCAAAAGGTGAAATTATCCTGAATCCTGCACCTAAGCTCCTTCCCTTGCTGGCACAAAAAGGACTCTGAAGGAAGAGTGACAGGAAACATTTCAGAGACCCAAAGTGGTGGCCAAGAACTTAATGCATGGCTGCTGCTTCTCCCAGGCTGGCAGGCAACAGAGAAACCTCATCCGAGTGGGATGAGCTGCAAAACAACATCTGCACAATAACTCTGTGTTGTGTCCTCGGTTTGTCATTTTTCCCAGACTTCTGTGCAAATTTATCTTTGTGGTGTCTTATGACCAGACACTGGCTGTGGATGAGCCCCGTTCCCCCATCAGCAGGTGCTTCAGCAGGAGTTGGAAAGCTTCCCTGGATTATCCTGTGTTGTACCTCCAGTAACAAGAGGCAGAAACTGTTCCAATTCAGCAACTGCACCGGGACAGGAGTCCCTTCCCCAGCACCAACCATCCTCCCGGTTTTAGGATTTCACACCTTTCTGCAGTCATGGGAAACATCAGAATTCTACACAAGTCCTGTTTTCCTGTTCCCATCGAGAAGTAAACCCACGCTGTGTGTCAGCTGAGACAGCCCCTTCCAGGAGGAAAACCCAAGTCTCGCTCTTCCCTGAAGTCCATGCCTGGTTTTGAGGCCACACGTGAGGAATTCGGCGCCAGCTTTCAGGCAGTGCAGGAATGAGCACTCGGGAGGGCAACGACAAGTTCAGGTCAAGGAGGCAGATCCCAGCTGGACAGCGGAGGCTCCCTGGCCCGGGAGGGGGATGCTGCACCGGGACATCGCTCTGCGCTCCCACCGGCCCGCACCGCATCCCGCAGCACACCCCGGCACCAAGGAAAAGCCTTCGCTTACTGCTCACCTGCCCTCTTCTTCTCAGCCAGAATAATCTTCTTTTTCATATTTGGGTATATAAAAAAATAAAAATACAGTTTCCCACACTTCTTTCTTTCAAAATTTAAACGTAACAAACAGCAAAAATCCCCCCAAAACTTTAACCAAACAAGAAGAAGTCTTGGCTTGGGCGGCAGAAAGGAGTGGTGGGTATCAGCTTAATTTCTGATTTGCATTAGAGCAATGAACTGCAGAGAGACCATCAAGAAATTGAATAAAAATCAGACTGCAGCCCCGGTTTTCCTGTCACATGCAACCCCTCTGTGCATCAAGAACCATCATATTTCTCCTAAAGTCGGAGGGAAAGGGAGGAAGGGAAAATCTGTACAAAATATCTCTTTTACAACCCAAGAGAAACAGTGTTTCTGCCAGCGCTCCCAGCCGCTGTCAGCGCGTGCCCGCCGGAATTTGCTCGCGAGTCCATCGCAGACTCCAGCCCAGCGCACTCTGAGCCTGAAGATCTCCAGGCTTTTGGCCTCGAGGCTCCCAGGGACACACCAGCCCACAAGCAGAGCAGGGAGGAAGGTAATTTCCTTTGTGTGAGGATAACTTAACTTTCAATCCAGCTGTACCCACACCAAAATCTTCAGTGACTTGTCTGAGGACTTACAAAGGAAAGTTTCATACACACAATTAAAGTGAACTAGCTCTTTTCAGTATTTTAATGGCATATGATGATTACTTTAGGAGTGCACATAGGCAAAGTAGTTTACTTACTACCTGAGGTAGAATGTAGCAGCTTCTTGAGAGCCTTGCAACAAAATGGTTCATAGACTGGGGATCAAAACGAGAATGAGCATTTACTTTAAATTTAGGCAGAGAATTCACTGCTCTCCATTTATTGAATGGTGTCACAGCTACCACAACTATGGATTACTCTTGCTGTGTGTATGGGGACAAAATTCAAATGTAAATGAAAAGCAGTCATTACACATAGTATAGATATTTAATGATATTAATGAGCAGAAAAAGCAGTGCCATATGAAAAAGCAAGAGGAAGAGTGTACAAGTGAATAATGAAATATTAAATAAGTGTTCAGGCGATCTCCTGGAAGTTAAACCAGGACCTGAATTCTTTCAGCATCACTGTTCCCTCTATGCAGACTGTGCCCGTTGTTTTCTGCTATTATGGTCATTATACACTATGGCAGGGCCAGAGATGCCAGAGATGCAAAGAAGGATCAATGTCCCATTGTTTTGGGATTTGCATCATCACCAATTAAGAGCTGACTCCTCGTGCACAGCGCTCATGATCTAAGGAAATGCAGAGTATTGCACACACTGCAATAATGAAGCTCCCAAGCCCATTCCATGACTGGAGAAGGGAAGCCCCGAGTGATTTACTCAGCATCACGTGGGAAGGCTGAGGCAGAACCCTGCACCCCTTATCCTTGCCCAAAGAGTAAATGGAGCTTCCCCACTCTCCTGAGACAAATCCCTCGGGATGAAGAAGTATTAAACATAATCATCCTTTTTTCCTACAGCATCTTTTGTCCACCAGAGCACAGACGCTTCTGCATATTTGCTTCTGCAAATACTTGTTCCGTTTAATGTACTTAAAACACATAAACTTCCCCTTTTTCACTCAGGTTAAAAAAAAAATCCAAGGAATGTGCCCAATATTAAGTGAATATTAAGAGAAGTCAGTTATTTGCTTCTAATAAATAATGTCCTGATTTTAAGAGAGAGTCATAATGTATTTTTAAAATGTGAATAAAAGAATTTCCCTGACACCACTATCTAAAAAGGAAGTAAGGGAAATGACACCTCCAATTCCCAACACGCTGCGCTCTGGATCGTATTTGAACTTCTGCAGCTCCTTGACGGTGGGAATTCACAACCTGCTGGCTCCAAAGAGGCCAAACTCGTTATCCCCGAGCTCTGTGTGTAACCAGGCAGGGCTGCAGGGGGGAAGGGTCTCTGGCCCGGCCAGGGCGTGTCTGAGAACCCCGGAGACGCTTCCTGTGTCCACCATGAACTCCAGGAACGGGGAGAAACAGCGAGCCTGACTCAGAGCACAGCACATTTCCTGCCCACTTCCCAGCACAACAATAGAGCTAGAGAACATCAGCTTCTCACATCAGCTTCCAGCGAGTGGGGCGAGACCAAAACAAAATCACTTCACTTGCTCTGCTGACACAGAACACTCCATTCAGGTACACTGCTTTATGACCTGACTGCTAATGATGCTAATAAAACTTACGAAGTCAAAATCCATCTAAATTTCCACAGACCTAATGAAGCAATTAAACACATGGAGTCCAATGCAAATGGAAGAAGAAACTTCCACCAGAATCAAACATCCTGTGCCTGCTCCTTTCAACAGGAGGAAAAACCCAGGAGTGTGAAGTCTCCACTGTACAGCAAAAATTCCAAACTAGAAAGAAAAATCTTGTACAAATCCCTAAATCAAACAAAGCCCCTCAGACCGAACTGGGAGCTGCACAACACTTCCCAGCACTGAGTGTCTTCCACGCCGAGCTGCTGGCAGGAAATATTTGTTTAAGGGGGACTATTCTTCCCAAATAGCCCTTATTATTAAAATAAAATGTTAGCAGTGATTCATGGATTAGCAGTGATTAACAGAGTAACTTCACTGCTGGGTTTCCCAGGATCCCCCATTTCCTTCTCCAAGACAAAACTGGGGCAGTTCTCTGCCACGACCCTGGAGGGGCTTGAAAGGGACCTAAAAATCTCATCTGGTCCAACCTTCAGTGGGAAGGGAGCCCAGATGATGATCTTTACCTTCCTATCTGCACATTTAAATAAACAAAATCCACATCACCTCTAAGTTAGGAATCTAATTATTAGAAGTAATAACAAATTACTGTAATAAACTACAAAATCCGCATTGACCTCGATCAAAATATTCATATAACAAACCAAATTAACTCCTGAAAATATTTTTACTTCGTATTTCAGCAGTAAACTTGCTGTTGTGTTGCTGCAGGGAAGGAGTTGATAAAAGTCTGGCATCACTGCCTTTCTGTGCCAGATTTATGGGCTATTATTAGCAGAAGGCTCAGCTATTTATCCTGAGTTCTGTTACAGTGGCTTTCCAATGTGGCGTGCTGAAAGGTCAGGAAAGAAAGCACGAACCTTTCAGAAAGCTCCTGCAGGGCATCACTCTCGTTGCCTGCACAGAAGCTGAGTCTGCTCCAACCCAAGGTGGGGAGAAGAGAAGGTTTTACAGGTGTGGCAGAGCCCAGAACTCCTGTGTGCACAGAGAACTTCTCCCAGTCTCAGCAATGCCGTGGGCTCCAGGGAAGCAGCTGCCTCCCCTCCCCTTCTGATGCCATCTGGACACCTGAGGCTCTCCCTCAGCAAGAATCAGCTCTTGGGGTGTTTAATCTCATGACAACATCCACTGACAGCAGCACCTCTGCTGGCAAGTGAAATGAAAGATTAACTTGATTACACATGCTATGTAAAACTTATTTCCTGATTAATTAATAGATTAGGCACTTCCAATTCATGTTTAAATGCCTGATAATGATCTCACGCTCATATAACAAATCACTGATTTATATACACACAATCTAAACTTCATTTTTCATGTGACAGATTATTTTCTTCCTTTCCTTGCCACATAATTTGCAAACCCCACTGCAAATATAGTTGCTCATTTCACTTGCTTTTTGGCATCAGATGACTCATCCAAGGAATATTTTGGCAAGAATGATCTTTAGCCATCTCCCTTATCAGGCTAACATGACAGAGTAGCACAGAAAACATCCTCTGTTTTAAAAGAATTCCCTGTTAACAAGTTGAAAAATGAAAATGTAGCTATTGTTTTTAGAGAGGGCTTTACAAAAGCGACTGGAAATCCTGCAATCAGTTTTTAAATACCATTGTGAGGGTGGTTTATTTAAATTTATGTTTTTCCTTCTGGCACAACAACACAGGGCTGCCCTGAGAGATGTTATTGTCCAAGTGCAGCTGATTGCAAAATGTGGAGAGCCTCCTTCAAAAACAGAAATATGAAAAACACTCCAAGAGTAAAGCAAGGGCTGGGCTGTTTTGAAGTGTGGAAGCTCAGGGCACCAACACCTTGAGTGCCTGGGCTCTCCTGAGCCAGGATCCAGCACTGGGAATTCTCACCCTGCTGGGTCCTCACCAGCCCTGAGCAGGGAACTGGGTGATGATCTGATAAAGGGCACTCCAAATAAAAATAATAGAAAATATCTAGCAAGGCACACAGTGCCCAATAATGCTCCTCTATTGCAGCATCAGCTCCAATTGGTTTTTTCTGCTTATCTTCCTACTTTTTCGAACAGATCTTCCACTCACAAGTCTATGTAGTCTAGATGTTCCCATTCCACTAATACGCCCATTATATTTTTAGAGAGAAAATGCTACTAAAAAACTCTCTTCCTACTGAATTTATATCCTTTATTCTTCTAATATACTCATATTTCCTGGATTAACAAGTCTGACTCTTTCCTTTGAGCCCCTGCAAAGGCCCAGCCAATAGCAGCTTGTCTTCACATCCTCCAACACCCATGTGGCAGCAGCCCTGGACGAGCTGGCTCGCAGGGGTTGTACAATTCATTAGTCAAAATGCCACACTGATGCAAAGAAGGCAAAGTTTGTTTGGTGTTTTATCTAAGACAGTTGGGTGGCCTCAAAGCAATTTTGGGAGGAGAAAAGAGCAGCTTCTTACTAACACAGCTCATGCTTGGCAATGAATGGCATTGCAGGAATCATCCTCCCATGTCCTTCTTTTCCACCCTAAAACAGAACTTGGTTGCTGACCCCTTTGCTGACCCTCCCAACGGGGACATCTGAGGTGAACTCTGTGAAAAGAGAACACCACCAGGCAGGGCAGAGCACTCCCAGCACTGGGGATGGAGCATCATGTGCACTGTGCAGACATTCCTTGGGTTTACATCAAGGAAGAAAATGCAAACACCTGCTGGAACTCCGAATGCAGGATTTCAAAACAAATTCTATAAAGAATGAGGAGTTCAGTAGGACTTTGATATAAAACACGGGCGAGTGTGCAGCCCCTAAACAATGCACAGGTATCCAAATATAGACCTAGATCTGTTTCTCTCAGGGCAGCAACGGCCCCTGCACACTGCGCAGCTCCCACCAGCCCCGGCAGGATGCAGCCTCCCAGCTCCAACTACACAGTCAGTCTTTGCTAATCTTGGCCTAACTCAAAACTCTACTTATCTTTTCCTTTCTAAATCATCCCCAGGACAAGACTAGAATCTCTTTTCAAATGTAAAGGTTCTATAATAAAATTTAGAAAGCACATATGGTACAAATATCAAGCGTGAACATCTCTTCCCATCTTGTACGTTTCAAAGCCTGTGCAAACAGCACTTTTCCCTGGTTTTGATCATGCAGCCAAAATGAGTCATCTGTGAACAATTATGGCTCTGGCAGGGGCCTGACTGTTGGAGAATGAAAGGAAACACTTTATTATTGAAATGATCAGTATGCCAAGCTGAGAGGCAACTGCAGAGAATGTTAAGAGTCCTTTATGCTCCTTCAGCCAGCAAAATTGAAAGCAGAGGATGCAGCACTGCCCTCTCGGACACCTGAGAACACCTGAGTTGAGAATGGGCAATGCAAAGCACGAGGAAGTGGAAGCTGTGGAGATGAGCAAGGGAATATATGGCAGGAAAAGAAACACAACCTCAAAGCAGGAGGCCTGGCTTAAGAAAGTGTTGGTTATTCCTGGCTTAGTTCTCCCAGGGGAGTCATGAATGTATTAAAGGAACACACAGTCAGAGGCCTCCGTGCTGAAATCTGAAACTATTAAAGGACATTTGTTGGGAGTTCGGGACTGGCTGAGCTTAACAGGCTCTTCTGAAAGGGGCTGAATGGAATTCCCTTCGAGGAGAAAAAATAGCAACCAAACAATTTAGTAGGAACACGGATCTCCCTATGTGCAGCCCATTTCAGCAGCAATACTGCTGTGTCTGGCTTTGCTGCCAGCAGGGACTAGGTAGGATCCCTCTGGAATTCCAAGGGTAACTCGGGATCTAAGCTGCTCACTGAGAGCTGGGCAGGCCAGGGAGCTGGGCAGGATATTGGTTTGATGGACTTGGCAAATGAGAAGAGCAAGAGATGATTTTAAAATTGGAGTGTGAACAAGCAGTATATGAGCGAGTAATTCTTGCCCTCTTTTCCGCGAGCAGCTTGCAGAGGGAGGGGGAACAATGTAGTGATCACCACCCAGAGCCTACAGACTATTTAAAGACCATGAAGGTTCACAGGATGACAAGGGAGACTTGTACACAGAACTGCTAATGGAAGGTGTAGGGGGGAAATCAGGGAACAATCTGGGAAAAGCACATTTTGCACTCTGAAATTCAGGTCCAACTCCCAAGAGATACTGGAGGAATTTGAGATCAATATTCTGACAGCAGGACCTCTCAGTGTGAACACTGGCTGACAAATACCTCTTGCTGTTTCTGAAACCCTGAGGTTTGACAACCTTTGGAACAGATTATCCCACCATCACCACAGTCTGGGCACTGTGGATCCAAACGAGGTGCCCTGGCAGGGCTGGAGCCCAGGCTGAGCTGGCAGCCTTTACACCACGTGAAGGTGCAGGCCCACCAGTGTGAGGGGATTCGTGCTGGCCAGGGCTAAAATGTAACTTCCCCGCGATCCTGAGCAGGGCAGGGAATGTTTACAGGTGTGGTATTTGTCTTTGCAGGAATCAGCCTTGGAAAAGGTCAGACTCTGCCTTCTTCAGAGTCTCACAGAGGCCAGGAACCCCACACTTACTGTGTCAGGGCAAATGCAAGAGACTGCAGATTCCTGTTACTCAGGGGGTTTTGCAGGGTCCTGTTTAGCTCATTATACAAAGGCACTTTTGCTCCTAACAGAACTCATCAGTACAAATTTCCTCCAGATCTACTCCAAACAAGACAGCCTGGCAAGCAGGGACACACCTGAGGTGGTAAAGCACTTAGCAGCAATGCTGAAAACAGACATCAGAAATTGGAATTTCCCAAAATGCTCATTCTTTGCAATTCCAGGAAGTAGCCCATGGCTACCTTCACACAGTAAGTGGCAATCCTACATGGAAGGCTTCTCGTTTCAGTCAGGAGCAGCCTGGAATGTCATCTTGGCAGCAATTGGAGTGTTCTTTTTGTTTGGGTCATGTCACTCATAAACTTCCTTCCATAACACACTGAGCTGGGTATAAACCCACATAATACAGGGTATTGTGGAGCTCTTCCCAGCTGTGGCCAGGCTGTGCTTCGCACACATGCACTGTACACCTCCTGCAATTTGGTTTGACTTTTCTGAGCATTCCCAGGTCACAAACAAGCCCTCAGAGTCCATCACTGCTTTGACTATTGCAACAGAAATGAGATCGTTTTCATTTATAAAATCGTTTTCATTTATATAAACCATATAAAACCAAGACAACGTCAGTGGTCTTGGAAGAGTATTAGTTAAACGCACTGAGCACGGAGGAAGCCGGGAGAAGGGAGGGAGCTCTTGCAGCTGAAAACGCCAGAAATGCCAGCGCTGTGTCAGCACGTTAAAGCCTAAGGAAAACTGCTCTGTTCTGGACACAGCCCTGGTGTAAACCCAGCTGCTCACAGGGAATTCCTTCTCCAGGCAGCACCCGGGAAGTGCCCAAGGTGCGAACTCTGCTGTGGCCAGTGCAGGCTCTGGGATCCCTTCATTTCAGCACTGGCCTGGGCTGTGTCCCGGCAGGGCTGTCCCGGCAGGGCTGTCCCGTCCCGGAGCAGGGGGATCGCGGATGCAGCGGCTCCGCACGGCTCTGCTGCCGCCCGCAGGCGGGAGGGCGCCGGCTCCGCCCGGGATCGCGGCCACATCCCCGGGAGGGGGTTACCGCTCCCTCCCAAGAGCGGGCTTCCTCTTAAAAAGCCCTTTCTACGGAGCTTAGGAAACACGTTCCCTGCTTTTTTCCCAGCCCAAATGCTAAAGAACATTAAAAGAAATAACATCCCTTTTAGTGATGTTTACTAAGCTTGTTACTCTAAGCTTCATTACTTCCGACCTAAAAAATCCCAACAAACCACAAATCCTTGTGTTTTGAAATAATAATTAAATGAGGAATAGCCCAGGTGAGACCATGATAAGTCAGCTGAGGAGTAAAGTCAGTGCAATGCAGCAGAGTTAAACATGTGTAGGTTTTATTTCTAGTGACACACTGAGGAACAGTTCCTAACTCGTGGTGCTGCATCCCAGATATGTTTGTCCAGATTTCACATACAAAGAGGTCAAGTGGGTTTTTTGGACTTGCACTGCATTTTCTATTTTGTTCACGAAAAAGGAGTCAATTATTTAAGATGCTGACCAGTCTGAGGGCAAATTAGCAAAACTCTTACACCCGTGCTTAATTCCAAGAATATGACTGAAGGAAATCTAAACAGCCCAGGCTTCATTGCTTCCATCTGTAACAGCACACAGGCCTGGGTATGCTCCCAAGCTTTCACCCAAATCACTTCCTGGCCATCACAAAGGTTTTACAGCCCTGCCTGGGAACCTGCCCAGCTTTCCCAACCTGCTTTTTTCCATGTCATACTAAAAAGCATATGTGGATTTAATAATTGCTAATCCAATGACTGCATTACTTTAGTGCATACAACTGAGCTAAACGTGCCAGCATCAAATGATCCCAGAGCCCCGGACAAAACGAAACGTCTGGAACACGCCTCTGCTTTCAGAAACACACGGGATGCAGCCAACAACCACTATGGAACACATCCTGTGCCCAGGGCAGAACTCTGACAAGGAATGTGACTCCCAGGTGGCAGCTGAGGATCAGAGAGATGAGGTACAGTGTTCAGTCTGAGGCACAGCAGCACTTGGAGCAGACTTTAGGGCATCTTTTCCCTATGAAAAAGGGATCAGAGAAGTATTGAAGAACAGGAGTTCTTGCTGCAGTGCACTCACAGACCTTGCTTCGGACACAAGAAGAATCAAGGCCTTGCCTGGTGATTTGTGACCATCAGATGAAGCAGCTTCCTCTCCCTCTCAAGCCCACTGTGACATGATGGACATCCCCAGTGAATTTTCCCCTCTCCCATGGAAGAGGCCCCAAGCTGAAGCACACAGAGGATTTTACTAGAGCTGCCTCATCCCAAGCAGTGGCCAGTGAAGTGCTCTGACCCACGGGCCCAGCTTTGCTCTCTAAATGCCCAGAGCACCTCCAGCCCGTGGAAGGATGACGAAGGACATCCCACCAGGAGCATGGGAGAGGAGGTGGAGGAAGCTCCTGGCTATCTGCCAAGCCTCACCACTCTGCTTTTTCATTTTTAGTTTCTGCTCTTTGCTGCAAAGTTTCTACTTGTGCTCTGGTTTCCATGGCAACTGTATTTCTTGCCTTTCTTCTCCAGCATTAAATTTTTTATTTGATTTCCCTTCTTCCCAAGACATGACTCTCTTTTCCTTTTGTAAAAAGGAATTAAGTGTTGTCTTCTCTTTGGTTGTTGATATTTTTAAAGGAGGTAGGAGACACTTTCACTCAGCCACAGAATCCGTCTAGAACAGCAGCAGAGATTTAATCTCCCAAGGAAGAATGTCAGGGGATTCCCCTGCAGAAAAGCCATTTACTGTAATTATCTTAACAAGGTTATGACATGTAAGAGTTCCAGGTACTGTGGAACCCAGCATTTTCTAAAAATTGGCTGCTCGTTTTTATGAGACCTGACCTGACCATTTTTTCTCTACAACTAAACATTTTAATTTCTTTTTAAAGCATTACTTATGACTCTTGAGCAGTCTCAGGAGAATAGTTTAATATTGGAAGTGCACTAGAAATGTGGTCTTTAGTTCCAGACTGTAGGAGAATTCAAACTTTTCACTGACACTGTTCTCACTGGCTGGGAGTGAGGTGTTGGGGTGAAGCTGAAGGACCCTTCTTTCCCCTGCCATGGTCAATCACCCACAGCAGTGCCCCCCACACCCCCACACAAAGCACAGGGAGACAAAACCCTCACAACTCACGGAGCTTAAGCTAATTAATTTGTCTTGCCCTTTCATGTTGGGACTGAATTAATCTGACAACCTGAATTCATTTGAGAAGGAAAAAAATTCATCAGAACAGCAAATCTGGATTAGATCTACCAATTTGGTTTTTCCAAGCTTTAGCTTCATCATAAACACAATTTATATGCTGCAAAGCCCTGAAATAATACAGGTTTTCATGCCAGTTCACTATGAAAGATTTTCTCCACATCTAAATTCTCCAGCACATTCAGGCCATAAACTGACCCTCCTGTACAGTTGTAGATTACAAGGTTTCCAGTCTTTATCTCTGCCTGGTGGGATTCCACAGTAAATTCTTTCAGGACTGAATAATTAAAAGAAGCAAAACCACAGCATTTGGCTCACAAGGCAACACAAACAAATCTGTCCACGGGTGCTATCTTGTTTGCAGCACATGTGCAGAGATTTACATGTAGGATTGAGGCTTAGTGCTCTGTTTGTTTAGATTTTTCATTATTCTGCACCCCAAACATAAGGTAAATTGTATGAAGAGTGAACTTGGAACAACTTTAAGAGTGAGCTGATCATCTTAAATTATTTTATTAAACCAATTTTGCAGTTTTTAAAGATTCTTACTACTCAGAAGAAACAAGGGAAATGGGTCAGAAGTGAGGAGCCCAGTCTACCATACTTGCTTCATGTCTCTCTTCTGCTCTTGAATTCCCCCCTCCAAGGAATATCTAGGTCAGGAATTCACAGGATCTTATGGAAATCTGGCAATGTTCAGTGTGCTTGCCAGCCAAGCTATATGAATTGCCAGATATTAAATATATGTGCTAGGATCTGTACTGTAAAATCCCATTACAACATACACTGTACACGAACTCCCCATGGAGTGGCTTCACTGCAGGCCAGGTCCCCCACTTGGAGTCAGGGTCAGGAGGAAAGTTTTAGACATCTGAGCATGGCCTCCCTGCTTTCTGCCCTCGGAGCTCCCAGGATTAGGGATTCAAAGAGCTGCTTTAGGCGTAGTCCCCTAAATCGCAGCCATAATGCGGCTTTTATGTGGCCACGGACAGGCTGCATGTCTGCACTGCTTCAATTCCCAGTGTGGGGATTGATTTAGGCAGACAGCAGCTTACTCAGCTCTCTCAGCTGCTGTGCTGAGGCGAGAACATCCAGCAGCCCCTTGCTCATCCTCGCTTGATTTAATGATTTGCTGGCCAGACTACAGAGAGCGGCTCAGGAACTCCTACCCAGCGTGCCATGATTTGTGGGCTGCTGTTGCTCATCTGTAATTGCAACGAGAAATGCTCATCAATCACTCCAGCTCTCCAGCAGAACGTTGGGAGATACAGCAATGGAGAGCTTTCAACCTGGCCTATCTTTTCAAAAACATTCTAATCCTGCAAATAAAGATCTGGACGCTGTCCCAGCGCCAGGACAAGAGCAGCTCCTTTCTGATCCCAAGGGGCAAAACCATCCCTCAGTGAAAAGAACCAATATTCTTTCCCTGAGAGCATGAACAAGAGGAGGCTGGGAATAAAATCTGCTAATCTCCATTGCTGCACTCATTAACACCAAACTCTGAAGTCACAGCATCAAAACATTTTTCTTCAGCTCTCTTGGAGCCCCTTTAGGCACTGGAAGGGATGCTAAGATCTCCCTGGAGCCTTTTCTTCAGGCCCCAACCCTGTCAGCCTGTCTCCAGAGCAGAGGTTCATCCTTCATCATTGTCCAGAACTACAGTCTGACACCAGTGCCCCTCTCACACTCCCTGTGCCTGAGCTATCTGAGCCCCATTGCAAATGTTTCCTCTCCTCTGTGAAGCACAAGCTGAAAATCATCATCACTTAGTCCCCAGGGGCACAAGAGAATCCCGGCAGGTAAACCCAAGACTGAATGGGGATTCCTGGGAAGCTGCACTCCAGATCTCTACAATCCTTATCACCCTCGTTATTGCTCAGCCAGATTTGAAAACTCTTTTTCTAACAGCCCTGTGAGCAACACACCTTCCCAATAACGTCCAGATTCAAACCGCTCGCATTAATTTCCTGCAGTCTAATAGAACACAATCCTAACACGATTTATTGAGACAATTAAAATTCAGAAAACAAGCTTCTCCGTGCTCCATAAAGCACAGCAAATTTATTTGCTGCAGTCAGTAAAACTCTGCTGCCTAAAGCTGTGCAGTAACTCAGCAGGGCCTGGCCAGGGACTGCAGGACCCTCAAAGCTGGATTGGGATAATCAATTAGAGCTGGGTCTGCACCAGGGCTGCTGCAGGGACCCCGCAGCTCCCAGGCCCCTCCACACCTGAAGCAGAAAAAAGAGTCAGGAAAGAAAAGCTTTGGAGGGTCTGTGGTTGGTCTGTGTTCAGCTGCCATGCCTACCAGTCCTACCAATAATTGTGACCAGTTTTGAAGCTGTACATTTATACTATCCAGTACTTCAAGTTCCCTAACCAAAGACAAAATAGAACGGATTTTTCATCCACCAAATAAAAAACCCGCTCTGGTTTGGAATTATTGGAATCATTACAAATGTGTAAGAAGGCTGCAAGCATTTGGATATACCACACTCCAGGCCCACTACATACATTTATGCAATGAAATCACTTAATTTGAAACAGATCACCAAAAAGCCAGCTTGCATTTAGGATGCCTCAAAGAAGAGATGTCACGCTACAGATTTTCCCAGTTGCTTATTAAATAATCAGTTTTTTAAAGTTATCTGGTTTGAGAGGTAATTATTAAGTGAATTTAGAATATAATTGCTCTGAACAATGATAAACTTGTATTATACTCTGAGTAAGCACTACAGGCAGGTGATAAATTGCAAAAGTAATGCTACATCAGTTTAACTTCCTGCCGAGTCACCCTGAACTGCTCCAGCCTTGCACAAAATAGCCCCTGCTTTCATTACTAATAAAACACAGAATTAATTACTCAAAATAGAAGAGGACTTGAAAATGTGCCCAGACACTGAACCATGCTGGCTTTTGCATTCTTTTTCCCTTTCTTGTTTCTCCTATAAAGGAACCCCAAACCCATTCCTAGTTATTTCTTCAAAGCCAGCTGCACCACACGAGGTTTTGTTCCAGGTCTCTTCCATTCCCAAGTGGATGCTCAGGACCTGCACACACAGCAGACTCTCCAGTCACCATACTCCCCTCAAAATACTGAAACTGATGGCTGACTGCACCACAAATTTCATTTCTCTGACTGGATTATGATAAAAAATAGCTCAGTTTGGAAACTTGCTCAAGCAGTGGAAATATTTTAGACTGGGATCCAAATCTTTCAAATGTCTAGTGCTGGACTGGAATTCTCCAGGGACTTCCAGGCAATTCTGCTCCAGCTTGAACAAGAAGAATCCCTGGCTTGTTATTATTAACAGCTGGGAATCTTTAATTCCCTACTCTCCTGTAAGAATGATTCCAGCTTCCCAGAATCTCATCATTATAGAACATGCAGGTTTAGCGCTGTGCCTGTTTTCATCTCTGCAGTTTTCCAGGAGTTTGCTTAAAGATAAAACATCACCCAAAGTTTCCAGGAGATTTGAGCTCCTGTCCCCTTTGTGTCACCCCCCACAAGCTGACACGGGGCTCTGGCAGTGGGTGACCTGCATCCTCCTCCCTCAAAGCAACCTTGTCACAGCAGGACCAAGAAAAAGCCATAAAACTTCTTTAGAGAAACACAAGCACAAGGTTCCCACCAATTCCTAACCAGAGCATTTAAAAGCTCTTGGGCACCAGTCCAGCCCTTCTGGCAGCACTGTGTTCATGGAGGAAGAGAACATGGGAGAAAGAATCCAACCAGCACAAGAAGCCTGAGCAGCCAAACAGCTGCACAAGGAGCCCAGCATGGGCTCTGCAGGGCTCATTTTGTAGCCCAGCACATGGCTGAGCACAGCCTGGGGCCTTGCTGGCTGTGACAAAGTCCCTGCTCAGCCTTGGGCACCTCCTCTCACCTGGGTGACCTTGAGTTCCGGCTTTGCCTGCAGAGACAAAACTCTTCCTCCCTTTCCAGAGCGCCCAGCTGGGGATGGACCCTCCAAGGGAGAGGCCTTGGAGGTTCTCTGATTGTCAGAGACAGCGTGGAAGGTGCTTCATGGACCTCCCAGGGCTCCCCTGCAACACCTCCTGCTGTAGGAACATCTCTGCTTCTGCTGAGCCACTGCAAAGTCACTTTTCCAGTTCTCTGAGGCAAAGAGTGACACATAACGAAGGCAGGATTTAGAGCGTGGGCTGAATCTCATGTGAGAAGATTCTGACTGCAGAGGTAAAGTATTGGCTAAATTTTATAATGATGGAGTTAATTTTGTTGCTAAGAAAAGCAAAGGAATGATGAGGACTGGCTCCAGAGATTACACAGTGTGTGGTCTCTGCACTTGAAGAGCTCTGCACAGCACTCATTCACGTTACATCAATTACTTTAACAAAGTTAGATTCAGAATAATATTTATAAAGCTGAGATCCACAGACCTTTTTGCAATCACCTGGGTACAATCACCTTATTCACAAAACTGGCTATAAATTATGCTAATCAGTGAAACACTCAGAAGATGAAGAGAGGTTTCTTGTGTAATTTTAAATGGATTCCTATAAAGAAAAAAATTGTGAATATATAAAATGACAGAGTTTCAGTGTGCATTTCTAATTGAATCTTGGGTGTCAGTAATATAAAGGTTAAAGCACTAGGATCAGGAAAGGTGAAATATATCATTTTAATGTGGGACCCCGTCTATGTCTCCACAGTGATTAAATATAATACTGGAAGCTTTTGGTGGACACAGATATCATCTTAAACACCAATCCTGACCACTCCAGTGAAGCTTAAATGAAATGGAAATTTTGTTCTCAAGACAGTCCTATCTCTGTCTCAGTCCCTCTGTTGTATATTACCATTATCTTAAAAATAAACCTTTTCCTTTGTGTTTTTTGTAACATAAAAGTTAAACAACACAGTGAAATATAGTTTCCTCTTCATGTCCTTTGGGGCGGTAATTTAAAAAAATATTTAACTTTGGCCTACCTCTAATGTATATGTCAATTAATGGCAAATTCCTGTGCATTATTCAGGTGAGACTGCACCTGCTGATCAGTTGCTACTCCTTGAAGGTCATCAGCAGTAGAACGACCTTTGCAGAGTGTGTAAGCCCTGGGATGGAAGAGCAGAGGGACTGACGCTCCCGAGGGAGGGTCCTGCCCGGGATCAGGAGCGTTCCCTGGTCATGGAGAGCTGGCAAGTGTCTGACTGCAGAGCTGCACTTCCACCTGTCCAAAACACGGGACCTTCTCTGGCTCCTGAGCAGCCAAGGAAGTTGGGAAAGCACAGCCTGGGAGGTCACTGGCCCTGAAGTGATTCCCATCTTTCAGCTCAGGCACAAGAAAGGTAATATTGCAGGTTTTTAAACAAATCCCAGGATTTGAGGTGAAGTACAGGAAATCCTGTATTAGGTGCGACATCTGGCAGCCCTTCCTTAGGACTGGGTGCTGAGAAGTGAGGAGGATAAATGGCTCCCTAAAGCCAGGACTGGGCTGTGGGCATGGGCTGCCCCGTTACCTTGGCCACTGCTCTTCTCCAGCTGCCTCTGCCTTTTCTAGGATCAAAGGGAATTATCCCAGGCTTGTACCCATGCTGCCTGCCTGGTTCACAGAGCACAGCTTCTCCACACCTTTTGCCCAGGTTTCTCTTGACTCAAGTCAGACTTTTCCCCTTTCCCTGCTCTGCTCTCCCGTTACTGCTCACAGCTCGACACCAGGTACAGACACAGGTGAGTCTTCACCTGACTTTGTTTGATGATGTCTCAAGTTCAGACTCCATGGAATTAAGATCCCCAAACAGAGGTTACAACTTACAGAAGTTATAACTCAAAGTGTCCAGACTTTCGTAGGACTCAAAGCCTTTGCAGCCCACTCCTGATCCCTGTAACACAGCCCTAAGGGCTTTCAACCATTAAGGAATGTCCTTGTGTGTGGATTCTTCCTCATTTCCTTGAGGTTATTTGCAGACACATTAAACAGTGCTGCTACTTGGGACACAAAATCCATTAAGAGGAGCGATGTGCTAAAATTAACTACGTATTTGTTTTCTCTTCAGTTTCTATAGAACACGAGGAGAGATGCAGATGGTTAACAGCACTGAGATTATAGTGATAGCTGTAAAATTTGATGACTGTTATCAAAAGCATCGTATGGCTTATGAGAGCAAGTAGCAATTAAAAAAAAAAAAAAAGATTTCCAAGCTTACCCTGGACAGGGAACAGGAATAGCAAAGGGGGGTTAAAGCCAGTTTCATACTAAAGGATTTATTAAAGTAAGAAGATCACTACTTCAAACCTTGACAGACACAGGTTATCTGAAGCAGTCTGGATGTGAATGAAATAGAGGTGCTGTGTACGAGCCTGAATCACTGACAAAGGGAAATTTAAATCTGGGGTGGGAATTTTACTGCTCAGGAAAACAAGGCAGGGATCAGCTGTGCTGATCTGAGACAAAGGCCAAGCCATTTCTCCAGGATCTCCAACTGGCACTCCAGACAGAGCACTCGCTCTCCATGGCCAGAAAAATGCTGTACTGCACCTTGTCACAGGCAGGGAGATGCCTGACAAAATAAGCTGAATCACTCACTTCCTCCACTTTCAAGCAGAGCAAGACTTTGTTCCACCTCTCTGGATGAAATATTAATCCAGCCTGTAAGAGAACGATGCCCACAACCTTCCATCAGAGACCTCTTTGTTCAGACTCCTCTGTGGAGAATTACCTTTGCTCTTTCCCCAGCTGGAAAAGCTCTTGTATTCCTATTTCCCCCTCCCTCTTCTGAGCTGCCATGACTGGAACTCCAGACTTTCCAAAGCTACAATGATTTATTGAAACCAGTTCTACTTAGTGAGAGCTCTGGCAAGCAGAAGCTGTGCTAATGCACCCAGCAATCCACAGAGCAAGATAAAATCTCCCAAGAACATTTTCAAGTGGTAAAAGAAGAAACAACGAGGGAAGGGTTGGAAGTTTTCAATGCTCCCTGAAACATGGAAGATCAGGAACAGAGAAGTTAGTATCTTTTCTCTTAAGGTGCATATTTGCCCATTCACTGGAGGAAAATCAGGGATTGACTCATTAGAAATCAGGACAGACCAAAGGACAGGACACACTGTTCCTTGGCTTGGCCTCCAGAGAACACATCCAAAGCATCTGTAAGAGATGGACCCTTAACCCTTAGACATTACAGCACTTTCAAAATATCCATGTTACATCTACTGGGATACAAGTTTTTTACAGTAGGAGAAAGTTTCTTACAATCCATTGGGAAATATGTTTCTCTGTGTTGGTTTTTAATTTATATTTAATCTCTATCCAACACCAAAATATGTACATATATAATTAGCTTAAAATATTCAAGAACGTTTCTTGATGAGGGATCCATTTGCAAAGAAAATGATAGTAAGCACCAGAACTGAACTCATTTACTGACAAAGCACCAATATTTTCAAAACAGAGCTTAAAAAAATTCACCAAGTTGCTCTTAGATGGCTCAAATGCCTGAGATCAAGAAGTTGGGCAGCACTTTCCAAAGGCACATAAAACAACAGCAATCTCAAAAGGCCTTTTAGATACCTTTTTGACCAAAAATACTAAAACAAAACACCAATTCTCAAACCTTGACTTTACTCCAAAGGTTCAGGTCTTCCACACTGTCCTTAAACCATTTAATTTCAGCTCTGTTAGACAGGGGCTGCAGAAGGAAGTTTAGTACAAGACTCATCCCAACTGACATTATTCTTTGCTGCTCCTAAATCAAAAATTACAATCTCAGAACAAGGGAGTAGGAAATCGGGGTTTGAGCATTCAAAAGCCCCTCTGGCTACATTTTTTCAAGACTAAATTTACAAGATTTATTGGAGCCTCTGTTCCAGTTGCTCCATACCATTCCTGGTACAACATTCTGGGTCAGGGATCTAAGGACAGGCCACCCCAGGGCAGGTTGTTGGCAGAGTTTCCTGTGACAAAAGAGAAGACGTGGGCTGAAATTCCTTGAGAGAAAGAAGGACTTCCAAAATTTCCATGAGGAAATTCTAAATCAACCCTCTTTTTGCTGATTTTCACTTCCACAGCTGCTCTGCAAAATGGTTTCACACAGTCTGAATCAGGAACCAGGAATTCTCTGGTCTCCTGTGCTTGCACTGGATTGTCCCAGTTTTTCTGAAGTCCTTCTCTCCCCATCAATGCTCCTCTTCTGCTAAAAAACTGGTTTCCATGCTTCATCTGATCTACATGGTGGCAAAATACCAATTTTTAATCTTGATTTTCTTATCTTGATTTTTAAGATGTTGATAGTCTACTGGCAAGCACCAGGAGCGATGACATCATAACAGGAGGCGGCATCTATTCCAAGGAGCTCAGAGCCAGCAGAAATACTCCCAAGATCACAAAAATAGTTCCTATTACATTTTACTCCTTGGCAAAGGACTATTAGATTATATAAAAGGCAAGGCTAGCGCACATACAGGCAGAGAGCTTCATGGTAATGGTAGAGCCTCATCACTCTGGGTCATGTCTGCAAACTGGAAACCTCAGTTCTAGGTAGGTCAGACTTATCTTAAGCCAAAGTTCACTAGAAATGTCGTGGTTTAGACTCCAGGAAGTGAGTATGGCAGAAGGAGCCACATTCTTTGTGAATTAAGTGAGACTGAACTCCCAGAGAAAGTCTGGCAACCAAGTCAGACAAGAGAGTTGTGGTGGAGGAGAAGAGGAAAGGAATCCGTGTGGATTTCAGAAATTAGGCTGTAAATATACAATGATGTTGCATTGCCAGAGTTGCCACTTTAGCAAAATAAAGTACTTTCTTGTAGTGAAAATGAGAATTCTTCATCTTCAAGGAAACAAAAATCCTGGTCTGCTGAAAAACCTGTGCTGAGATTTTCCAGACTCCAAAAGAAATGCCAGGTGGATTGTGCTCTCCACAGCAAAATGACAAATGTCTTCCAGCAATTTATAATTGGGAAGAAGAGCAAAGAAAGGGAAATGGGCAAGGAGGAAGACTGTGGAGCAAGAAGAATGGCAAAGGACTAATGGGGAACACAGGAGTTCCTGTGCCACTGCAATACCATGAGAGAAACTCGCTGTGTGTGACCCTGGACAAGGCACTGTAACTCAGCTCCCCTTCAGAAGAAGAGGATAAAAGCAACAGATTTAAGCTGGCATGAAGTTATCTGGATTAGAGAGGGAAAAACACTGGAGCATTGCAGTGCTTATGATCAGAGCAGCACATCAGCCACAGGCAGGCAAACAAAAAGTGCTTTGCAGCTACACAGGATCCCGTTAAAAGGAAATATTGACCAGTGCTAAGTTGTGGAGGAGTTTGGGAGGGATCCAGCAGGAACTCTCTGCAGAAGGGTTATAACCAGGAAACTCTACCCTTGCAAAAATATCTATCACAGACAGACCAGTGAACGAAGGAACTGCTGTTAGATGAAACATGAAAAGCAAAAAATAAACACACTTTTCCAACCAGCTGGTGCTTGATCTGAGCGTGCATATGGACATCCCACGGAACTACAGAGCTTTGATTCTGCATCCCATATTCTGTTGGTCACCCCTGCCAGTGGCTGAGAAACCTCCTGGGAAACCTCCTACCTGGAATGGAAGAGATCCTCTGGAGCTCAGAATGAAATCCCTCATTGTAATCATCACCTCTGGGCCCAATGACAGGCTGGGAAATCTACGACTGACAATATAATTCCAGCAAAAAAAGACCTAAGTGAGCATTTATTGTTGTTGTTGTTGTTATTATTATTATCAATGAATGAGAAACAGCTTTTCTGTCCCCAAAATGTGATATTACTGGAAAACCCCACTTGGACTGGTGCACGCAAGACCTTTCAAAGGTTTATGAGCATCCATAAAACGAGTGGCACATGTGGCACTGTGAGACCTTAACCCACATATCCCATGTCCCCAGCAAGCACAGTGCCCTCCAGCTAATGGACTGTGCTGGTGCTGCAGCTTGGTGTGATCCAGGCATCCCTTCACAGGATCATGGAATATCCTGAGCTGGAAGGGGCCTACAAGGATCATCACAGCCCAACCCCTAATTCCTTCTGTTACTTGCCACAATTTTCCTAATTACAGCAAAGTAAGCTTTTTCTTCATTAAAAGAGTTGCTTTTGATGATCTGGCAGTGGGCCAGGAAAATGACTAAGTGAAAAGATGCCTCACTGTCAATGCAACAGCTCTTTGCTGTACTCCAGAACATTTGCTCCACAGGCCTGGGTGTAAGGAAGCACAGTAGAAGCACGACTTCTCTTGTTTATCTGAAGTTGATTGAATTTGGAAAGTTTAGGTCAGATCAAGCATCAGTTACATAAATCTACCGTTCCCTTAATTACAGGTACTGAACATTTGCCTTGCAGTACATATCAGTACATACAAATCACACACTTGCTGCACAGTTACATTAACATACCAACACAAAAGAAGCTAAAAATCAGGTATTTGTCAAAAATAAATTACAATGAGTCTTCAGCAAAGTCTTAGAACTATTTTTTTGCAGATTTCCCCCTTGAACAGACCACAGTAAAATGAATAATCTAGCTCACTGGAAGGAGGGTCAGGATTTTACAAACCATTAATATTTCTTGCCCTCCCTTTGCTAACTTTGCCTTGTGTAGACAGAAGAGTCTGACTGGAACGCAACCTGCAGAAAAAAAAATTTATACCCATATTTTAGAGGTCACATGTAGGAGCTCAGGATGTGCTAACAGGGAGAGAGTGGTGGCCCCAGGCTGTGGTGTCAGGCCTGATGTCCTGGGGTGAAGGAATGGCCCCAGTTCTCTCTGCAGGTCATTAGTGGGCAGGATTTAACAGGCTCACGAACTACATCTTGTCCTCTGCAAGTGGAAACACAGACTGCTGAAAACTAGCTGTGCTTGGTCTGAGATAACAGAAAAAGAGATTCCATAAGCAGGAAAACGAGACCTGAGAGTTCTCTGCATAAAGATACAACCCCAAAAAAGAGCTGCTGTTCTGAATTACAATTACACTCTCACTGCAGAAAGTTTGAGTTGAACTACTGTAAAACAATTATTACACAAAAGAGAACGAGACAATCATTGTTTCAACTCTGCTCATTAAAGAAATTCGGAGACAAACCCCAGTCTTTGAGCCCAGGCATTGCTAGAAGGCAACTGTACATTGCAAATGACACATTCATTCCTAAAAAAACACCCCCCCCTGCAAGCAGAAAGTCAGCCCCGAAACTCCAAAGTCTTTCCATGCTTACCTTTTCACAAGCAGGTCAAATTTTTGGAAGTAGTTTCTCAAAGCAACTCAGACATTCCACGTTAACTCTCGTGCTGCAATAAACAGCTGCAAAACTCCCTGATTTACTTCCCGGCTTGGTGTGCATGCTGAACCCCAGAAGAAATCCCACACAGGGAAAAAAATAAAGGAAAAAACACCCCCAAAACCCACAGGAGAAGCAACTCAGCCCTCGGGCAAAGCACAAAAGAAGTTCCACAGGGAAACAGAAAGGAAATCCAGTGACAACTAAAAGTTTGGCTAAGAAAGAGGGAAGGCAGGCGTGCTCCCCTTGCCTGGAGTCCTGGCTAAAGGTGCCTCTCCAGCAGAATCCACGGAGGCTCCCGGCTCCTCGGAGCAGATGGTATTCACGCATTATTCCCGAACAGCAGCATTCCCCAGCCCAATCAGGAGGCAGCACTCAAAAGCCAAGTGCTTCCCAGACTCTGTTACAGTTTTCAATAGCTATAGCACAAGATGAATGACTCAGAAAATGAATAAGCAGGGAAAATAAAACCTGCCTCCCTCCTCGGCAGAGGCACAGGCAGGTGGGTCAGCAGCCCTCAGTGTGCTGAGCACTGGGTTCAACTTGAATGCACCTGCTTTTTTCCCTAAATCCTAAATGCTGATTACTTTTTCTGTATCTTGAATTTGTGTGATCAGCTTCATCTTGGGTTAAAAGTCACAATAATTAAACGTTCTCTCTTTTTTTTTTTTTTCAGTCTTATAAACAGCAAACATTTGTAAGAGTCAAAACAAAGGATGAGCTGTGTTGTGTGCTCTTCCAGACAACACAGACAAACCCCTCATGCCATCTCCTGCTGAATACATCAATATATATTTCTAAGATTAAGACCTGACTTTACAGACCCTGTTGCAAATGACTTGAAATAGATAATACATCCTCTGGTTTTGCCTGAAGTTTACCAGGACACTTCAAATGACAATAAAACAAATATCTCTAAGAATATATGAAATAAAAACAACTACCAACTTTCAGGGAAAGTAAAACCATTATCCAAAAACTGGCCAAACTGAACTGTAAACTACTTCCAACTGCTCTGTGCAGCTTCCAAACCATCCCATCCAGAGGGCACTTCTAAATACAACTCCTCAGCTCAGTGCCTGTTTCTTTCTGACAGCTGCAACCCAATAATAAAGGATGATCTGCTAAACAAAGCAAGTTACCCATGGAAACACACACAGCACCCGGGTTTTCCCTGGAATACCATGGTGCACTCCTGAGCTTTCCACAACACGCTGGAATTCTCTCTAGCTCTGCAGCAGAAGTGACTGCGAGGAGGTTTTGCTGGGCTTGGTGCTCCTGCCCCAGACTCTGTTTTTATTGCTGCTGCTCAGGGCTGAACCCGGCAAAGCTGGACACAGGCTGCAGTCGGGCAAGTGGGATCACTTAAATCACTGAAACTATTTGGGGTGAGAAACATTCCCCCAGGTCCCCCCGGACATTTTCAGATCTTTGTCTCTGGCTGTAAATTGATCCTTTGCATTCCTGTCTGACACATGGACTGTGAAAAACTCTTCAGGGATATTCTCCCTGCCAGGAGAAAGGCTCTAACAGCACTTCTGCAAACACAAGGCCATTTGGAGAGACAATAAAATTTTGTGAACTCTGGACTAACTTTTACTATTTTATTTTGTCTTTTTTTTCTTTTTCTTCATTCTGGACCAAATAAGAGAATGCTATTTGCATTTTACTTTCCTATTTTCAAAATACCAAGTATCAGGGTTTCTCCCTAGGATTCAGAGCAGGAGCCACATCCAGAGGCATCATTTTGCTCCATCCCTGCCCACCCAATCACCCAACGCTAACCAAACAAACCCACACAAGCAGCCCCAGCACAAAGAACAAGGGCTCGTGTTATAACATCTGCCACAGCTGCCCACCAACCTCCAGCTGCAGCCAGAGAAGTGTTTAAAGGTGTAAAACAAAACTAGAGGCATATCTAGATCTGCTAGGAAAACAAACATTTTCGGAAGCCTCATTTTGGCAGGTATTTTCTGATCCCTGCACTAAGCTCCATAGCAGCCAAAATCATTTTGTCAACTGACTCACTGAGCAAGGCATATGCTGGGCCTCTGAGCCTCTACCAGCAGGAGGAATGCTCAGCAATTACAGCTCTTCCATGTGCTGGTTCCTTGGAGATGCTTGGAGACAAAGCACATCTAAATCCAAACATGATCCCCATAATGCTCTAAGTATACGCTGGGATAACCCCGTGTGTGCCCCAAGGAACCTCCCGGGCAAACGTCCCCATCAGACGTCACAAAGAACACTGGCTCAGGGTAAGCAGCTCTTTGCTCCCTACATCCATCCGTGGGGTGGATTTGTTAGCCAGGGACGGGAGGCATCAGCATCCATCCATCTCTCTGTGCAGCACCAGAAGAGGAGGCTCCTGGCCAACAGCTGAGTTACATCCACGGCATCCCAACAACCCTTGCCTGAAGGGCTCAGAAACCCCACTGGGTCAAAATGTGGGGCTCAGATCTCAGTAACAAGGGACACTTCCTTCTGGGCTCCTCCAGTTCCTGTCAGCTGCTACCAGAGTCTCATTAATTTAAAAGCTTCTCACCTATAAACACCTTGATACATCAAATGTATGCTTGGAACTCCTCCTCATCTCTGCTCTCATGAAATCCCTTGCCTGTGCACTCTTCCATTCCATCCAGTTATGCTGAATCCACCTTCCAGCTATGGCTGATGTAGAAAGTTCTGAGAGAGACTGGCAAGAGATGGATCTGAGAGGTTCCCTCACAATGCTCTGAAGTTCCTCTCTTTTAGGAGGAATATAAAAGAGGCCTTGAATTTGCCTGACTATGAAAAGACCCTTTTCTTCAGTTCCAAAGAGCCAAGAGATGACTGTGACTGTTTCCAGCAACTCCAAGTATGGATGGTCACATTCCATTTGTTGAATGCTCCTTCAGGATTCCATCTGGATGGTTCTCCCTTGTTAAATGCCCATAATCCAGCAGGATGCTCATTTATTGACTGGCTCTGCCCTCTTCTACTGATTTCAGCAGGGACAGAGAGGAAGCCACTGCATGCAATGGTTGTCCCCAACTCAGTTCCCAACCTGGAAACTGCAGAATGCATCTACAAATCACTATCCAGTAATCTGCTGATTCCTTGGTCTCCCATTCTCCTGGAGCTTTCCCACTCAACTCTGCTATCACACATAACCTACAAAAAATTCTGTGCTCCCAGCCCTTGCTTCTGTTTTCCTCTCTACCAGGTGTGATTTTTAATGCACGCCAAGGTGTCATTGAGGCCAGGCTGTCATTACTGCCCTCGAACAGTGCCTGAAGAATCTCAATTACCAACAGCAGACAAAGTTCAAGCCTGGCTGTCATCCAAGTAATTCACCTGGTTCAATGTGTACGTCAGAGACTGAAAAAAAGGTGCCATAATTATTGTGTTATTAAAGCACAATGGTTTAATTTTATTTCTTTGTGCATCTGTGATTCACACCTATTGTGTAGGGAATATGATTCCACTAAAACCAGTAGTTGCGATTTGGCCTACAAAGTTGTTCAAAAAGTCTAATAAAAATCTTGTGCTTTTTAAAGATTAACAACCAAATCACAAAGAAATATTGTCAGGACACAGAAAAGAATAAACTCGGAGGTAGTTCCAGTGTTGACAAGAGCTGTACAAACTGAGATCTGAGCAATTAGAAGACACAAAGAATACATAATTCATACATATTTTGTACTCAAGAGTTTGCACACAAATAAAACATCTTATAAATCTTCATCAGCTTGCAGAAAGCTGCTGAGCTGTCTTTTATTCTTGGAGCAGCAAGTGGCTATAGTACAAAAGAGAAATCCATAGCTCTGATATGTCATCCCTCCAAAATGGGTAATTTAGGGTTATGGTTTCGGAATCAGCACATTCTTCAGCAAGTTTCTTCCAATTTTTTTTTTTTTTTTNAAATTTTTTTTCATTTTTTTTTTTTTTTTTTTTTTTTTTTTTTTTTTTTGTGTATGTGTGTGAAAAGAAGTAAATCTATGCCAGTACATTAAAAAGAACACTTAAAAAAATCAGAGCTGTGAGCCACCATAAAATGACAGTAATCTTTCTCTACATGCCTGCATTCCAGAGAATGGAAAGAAAATAATGGGGGGGGGGGGAGAGAGAAGGAGAAAATAACATGGGGGTTGCTTTAATGATTTTTAAAATCCATATGAGAACCTGTAGCTTTCTGTGAGCCTTTATCCCATGTAGAGAAGGAGAAAAGTTACAGAACTCCCTGCACAAACCTCCAAATGAAGAGCAGCCTGTCAGGCTGTGCTCAAGGCAATCAAGCACTGCAGCTGCCTGGAGAATCACAGAGAAAAATTCAGTAACCACTGCACCCATAGGTGATGGTTTTATTCCAGGGGCTGTTACGTTAAGGCAACCAACACAGCTTAAATTTCATTTCAGGCCCCCACATAAATGAGTGGTGATTCCCTGTTCCAGCTATAAGCAGAAATAAATCTATGAGGTATCTCCATGAAAAGTTGGCAACTTAATTTGATTAGGATAAAAACCCTCCTGTGCTAAGAAATGAGACACAGCTTCCCAGTCTTGAATATTCCACCAACATCCTGTGAGCTGAATTCATGCACATTAGTAAGCAAATGGAAGTGCTGCAGGAGGCAAAAAAAAGCAACTCCCAAGTACATTATCACCACAAATTCTTCAGAACAGCTTTTTCTGTCATTAGTCATCTCTTGATTGTGCTGCCCATAAGCAACACAGAAGGAACCCAGCCTGAATTTTAAGGTAGATGGTTAACCCACATGGACTCTCAGGTAGAGTAAAAATTAAAGAATGGACTTCATTCTGCTGGCAGAAAAGGGGATTTGATTTGGCATTCTTGAAGGTAAAAAGGCACTTTTACAGCAAGCACAGGAGTTTCAAGTCACGGTCACTCCCCAGGGCATTAAGACTTGTCACATGAGCAGCCACTGGGATACACACAACTGTTCCCAGCATGTCCAGAGCTGCTGGATATCCAAGGGACCGAGGGGCTGCTTCCAGAACACAGGAACGTTCTCAAGGGGCAAATCTTTCTGAACAGCACTCTGCTGGCTGATCTCTGAGAACTTTCTGTTTACTGAATTCATGCAAAATAATGCCTGGGACCTCAGAACAGCAGCTGAGTCCCTCAGTCCTGCAGTGCTGCAGCTCCAGCAGCAGCACAGGGGAGGAATTGACCTTCTGATCAATAAATGGTTCAACCCCTTTGTTTACAATGAGATAGTTTAAATCAATGTAATTTAAACAAAACTAAAAGGAAGATAGGGATTTACATAGTCAGGAAGGGGAAGCAGTGAAGTTTTTTCTCAGATCCTGGTACCAGCAGTGCTTGCTTATCTCTCATTTCCCAGCTTATGAACCTTCCCAGTGTTTGCCAACTTATTCAAATATTTTGCAGGAAAATGAAGTTTCTACACAATGTGACAGAATATACTTTATATGTCTGTAAGAAAGGAATGAGAACCTATGTATCTCAAACTATGCATTCTAAATTCAGTGAGGAATTTGACATATTAGAGAAAATAAAGTTAAACTTGTATTTCCCTCAGAACCCAGGCACTCTCTGTGACTCCTAAAGGCCAGATTCTAATGTTGGGATGGGCAAGAACACCTGCTTACATATTTGTTAATATCAGCCCAAACCATGCATGCACTTCTCTGAAAATCCTAAAACTTCCTGCTGTAAAGAAAATGAGATTTAATTCTGTGTCTCAGTGGTCTAAGAGGAGGTATGAGACATGAGAGGTAGATGCTGCTCTTCTAGAGAAGAATTAATATAACTACATATGAGATAGAATAGAAAAGAGAAATAAGAAGTGTGATACTCCCCTCTTAATATTTTCATGCAAATATTATCATTTGAAACACCACTGAAGTCTGTCCTTGATTATTTTAAATTCGATTTCAGCAGGGCACAGAGCCCCAAGTAAAGCAGTGCTGCCCACTTATATCTGCCCAGTCAACTGTTCACATAGTTGCAATGTTACTTCATTCCCTTAACCACATTCTTTCCACACAGTTTTAGGTCTCTGTGATATTAACACTGCAGTTGTGTTGGATTTGAAGCTCTGTTTATCAGCAGAGAATATGCTGTGGGAAATCCATAACTACTTCCTGAACAATATTTATGTAGGAAGTGGAATATTTAGTGGGTTTCAAGCTGCATTCAGAATATACTGAATGCATATTAAACAGTTGAGAATCAATTTATTCCAAAAATCACCATCTGAAATTGTTTTCATAAACATGAATACTTTGTTGTCCTCAATGTAGCCAATTCTCTCCACTAACAGAGAAATAAGACTTGCAAACAACTTTTTCCCTCAATTTATGCTTTTTTGTGTGCTTTCCAATAGACTGGATAGCAGAACATCAGCATGTGGAATGCTATAAATCCATGGAATAGCTGCATTTTTAACCATAGACTTTAATTCCAGGGTGAATTTATGTGGTCCTTGGCTAAATATATCCTCCTAAGTAAATTACTCATGCATCTGCCTGTAGGAAAGCTTTCTGCAGATAAAGAATCTGTTCCCAAATGCTATATCTGACAGCACATACGGCATAAAGTTCCATTCTTTTCTCAGTGGCAAAAAGCCCCCCAAACTGAATAAGGTGGATTGCACAGGTCCCTCTTCCCTCTGCACAGACTGCTCAGGAGACAGGTTAATTCTGCCTGCTTCCTGCTCCTTCCAGTAGAACAAATGTCTCAGTGTATCAGTCTACTACATGTTTGTCTCCAAACCCTGTAAACAGAGGGATTTCTAAGCTCTTGTGAAGCACATTCCCACATTCATTTCCACTTATCCATGCAGAAGACAGTACAAACACATGCCTACCCCTGTGCCTTTAGCAGGATGGGTAACTCAGACACTCTCATTATCCTTTTTTTTTCCCTCTCTCTTCTATGTTTTCTACTTCTTACCATTGGAGTTGTCCTGGTCCAAAGGATTATCTGGTTCCATTACTTCAAATAAAAGCATCCAACATGCAGTTCTCCATGCAGCAGAGGCATAAAAACACAGCAGTTGCCTAAGCTGATTCACCTGATTTATGAATTAGTGCAGCATCCATAAGAGGCTGTGTTTCTTCTTTTGTATTACATCTGGCTCCTTTTCCAACTCGATGGCTGGGTATTACAGCATGCAGGCCTTTTTCCAGCATCCTCTTAATGCATTATATTTAAAGTAGCAGCAACCTTTTTCTCCCATCCCCCAGAGTAAGTTACAGCAGTAACTAGGCTGAGCTGGCAGCGAGCGCAGCTCATTCAGAACAGGACCTGCAAGCGTTCTCCGAGTCGTGGTGCTGCATAAAGAGGATGATTGATACAATAAAAAGTAAGTGGGCTTTGACACAGCACGGGATGCACTGCACAAAATCCCAGCAAAACCAGGCAGAGGTCCGGAGGGTTTGGGGAATGCCTCGCCGAAACCAACAGCCTGCACCCCCTCACGCACAAACACAAATTATGTCCTGTTCCCTCCTCCTCCCCCGCCCCGCTCCAATCTTTTATAACCCTGGATCTCCTCCAGCAATAGTCTGTTCCTTCACTCAGTTTATAATAAACTCTGCCATTCCCCCGTGTCCCTCGGGCTGGCATGGAGAGGAAGGAGGCTGTTTGCAGAATGAATAGCCCAGCCCGTGCCTGACTGGGAGGCAGCTCCGGGACTCTGCGCCGGGCACTCGGAACTCGCTGCAGCAGCAGCCTTTGGCTGGGGACCTTGTCCTGCATTTCCCTGCTCTGCCAAGCCAGGGGTGCTGCTAGGCTGGCGTTGGAAAAGCTCCTGCAAAGGAGCTGAAGGACGAGCCCCAGCTTGGCTGGACTCGGGTGGTAAATGACACCAGAGTCTCTCCACAGAGCCCGTATCAGCTGACAGCCAGATCACAGCACTGCAAGTCAGGTCACCTTCACTCTGCTCCTTGGGTCTGCCACTACCTCCTTGAGACCCCTCGTAATTCACAACTGCTCCCTGTGCCCCAATCTTCTGTGATAGTGACATTGAAATATATCTTATCTCACAGGAAAGGAGCTGAAACCTCCCAGCTTTACAGGCTTTGAACTTTTCGGATAAATGATACTGCACAAGGGCTGAGGAGGAGATCTCCACCACCTGGCTGAGGAATAAAAATTTCATTTTCTCTGAAGACATGTCCACAAAATAACAGAAAAATATATCAAAGTGCAACCCTAAACCAAGCTGTGCCTCTGAAAGGTAAACTCATATTGCTGTTACAACAATCCTGAAATAATTCTTCAAATCTAGCTTTCAGGATCAATTTTACCTTGAACCCACAATTCAAACTCTTTCCTCCACACTCCAGCTAAGGTATTAAAACATACCTTGTTTCAAAAGAATGCTTTTCACAGAATCCAAGGCAAGAATCGCTCTAAACACCTAGAGCAGCCTGAGTGCACTTTGGGGTTGCCGAGGCTGGTGCCAGAGCACTGAGGCAGGCAGGGGTTGCTATTTGGGGCCCTGGGTAACGCTCCTGCCTCAGCAGCTCCCCCTTCCCGGAGCCGGGGAAGCGGCTCTGGAGCTCCCCGCTGCCGCCGGGGGCTCCGGCCGTGGGCGGACAAATGAATGGCTGGCTGAAGGCAGCAAAACACGGAGCTCTGCCTGGAGGAATTAACAGCAGCCTGACAGGACTCTGCGGTAATTGTGCCTTGCAAACCCATTTTAGCACTGTTCCTGAGGGCTAGGCCATATTAATAGAAGAAAGACTCATTTCCATCTATTTGTTTTAAGTATTGCGCAGTCTATAGCCTGTTAAATACTGTTCTGAGATCTCTGCCCTGGGGGAAATTACAGTGCTGCAAACCCTCTATTCTCCCCCCTCGCACCCTACGCTCCCGATGTTCTTTACAACTTCAATACTTCTCCCACTCGCTGACAAAACAAAAAAACCTCCCTCTTTCCACCTTCCCCACAAAAACACCTACTCGATGACTGCAGGCACATGGCACAGCCTGTCAGCAGTGCTCCACCTGCTCTGGGTCATGTCCACGGGCCAGGATCAGTGGCTGATGGAAGAAGGTGTCTTAACTTCTGACTGACATATTGCATCCCTCCAGGCTGTCAAAACTGGGTATGGAAGGGATTTGGAGACCTTTTTGGGGTGAGGAGGCCTGAGCCGGTATCATCTGCCTGTTCTGTACCCCAGGATGTGGGGATATACAAACACAGGCTGTGACTCACTCACTCCTTGATCACAAGGGAGTAAAAATGCCTGGAGAGTCAGGACTGTCAATGTAAAGGAGCCCATAGTTCTGCAAGGAACATCTGAGTCAAGACAAATTATATACAGAGAAACAATTTGTATTCTGCCATGAAACAGATGCTGCATATACATAATAGAGACAATTTAGAGCCAGAAAAGAATAAACACCTGTGAAATCTTTCCTTGTGGAGAGTAGGAAATAATCCAGGAATACTACAGAATAGCTAAGATCAAGCAATCAAGATAGGAAAGTGAAAAGCAATAGTTATTTAGACCTCAATGATTTTTTGTGACAACCAATTTGATTTTAATGACATCCAAATGATTTGCTAATCTCTAGTTACAGACCTAGTAAAAATTAATTCTTAATGTGTAAGTCAGAATGATGTCAATATTTTGGCTAAGACTCTTCACAATTCCTAACAATTGAGCAATTGTCATACCTTCTTTGTTTGAGCTCAGCTCAAGCAGTGAGCTCATGCCATGATTGTGAAAAACAAGGGACAGTTGGAAGACCAGGGCTTTGATCACTCGGGATTTTAATTGCTCAGGCACTGAAAGGAAAACTGCAGAAGTGAAGAGGGAAATGATTTTCAGACAAATGGCTGGATGGTCAGAGGCTGTGCTAGACCAAATCCTAGGAAATGAACCAAACACACTGAACTAATGAGCGTGGAAAGAGAAGTCCAGTGAGCATGTTCTCTGCAATACCCATGAGGTTAAGTGGAACACAAAATGGAGAGTTTTGGAAAGCTGACTCTTCAAGGAAGGAATTTAGAAATTGTTGGATGGAAATGGAAATTAAATGTCTTCTGTTACTGTCTAATCAGAGCATCTCTGCATTCCCCTCAATAGCTGGTTTGGAGACAGAAAAAGAACTTCTATCTAATTGCCTAATGGCTGCATGATGTTTGCTTCAGCATCTTTATGTCCCAGGCGCCAGTCGTGCTCAATATGTCAGACTTTATGCTGGAGGAATTGGGAGCTGCTACTTCCCAACTCCTATGTCTTCTCCTAACAGATGGAATCATCACTCACATTGGCATTTATTTTACACCGTAACATGAAATTGTAAACAAGAAAGATGACCCTTGCTTCTGGTTTGCTGTAAAGCTTGGGGCAAATCACCTCATCTCTCTTTTATCAGCCACACAGATCAGCACTGAATCTTTATCATGAAGTAATTGTTTATTTCCAGATTAAGCAATACAGTCTAAGTTTGCAGTGTACATGTGGTGATATAACTGGTCTTGGATTTATTTCAGGGGAAAGGATTTCCTTTGTAGGACTGTTTGGACCAGGTTTCCCCACTTCATGTACAGTAGCAATAGAACACAGCCAGCAGAGTCTATAAAAAGCCTGTTTTCTGTTCTACCAGGTGCCTAAAGATCTATAGGAAAACGTAAGTACAAATATTGTATAAAGGAGTGCAGCCAAGAGACATCGTGAGAACAACACTCCATTCTTCAAAATAATATTCCATTCATCCAAAAGATAACTCATCATCCTCGGTAGTGTCCCACTATGGGAGAAACCCAAGTTGGACTTGTTGATCTTAAAGGTCTTTTCCACTCTCAGTGAGCCCAGGAGTCTGTGATGCACCAAGGAGACACCAGAACCCTTGAGGCTGGCTCCCTGCAGGAAGGAGTGAGGGCAGCTTCAGCTGCTTTTCCCTGAGAGCAGGGCGGGCTCCGTTCCGCGGCGGCGGCCGGAGGCGGCTGTTGGGAGCGCGGCAAAGGCCCAGCGTGATGTCCCAGCTGCTGCCACCACCCAGCCCTTCCCGGAACACAAATTCCCATGTAGGAGGGAGCAATCAATGCCTGCGGGTTGAAAAGCCAGCGAGGCACAGACCTGCTTAACAAAACCCTTTGCCAAGGTTACCGGGGGTGTTGTCAAAGCCTCCTCTTTTGTGAGGCCTGAATAACAATTCATACCCAGTAACCAGCTTCAGTTTCTTTGGCTTTACCTGGCACATTTTCAAAGTCACTGCTCATGGCTGGGGCTGTTCCCATTGAGATGCAGCTTATCTTGCCCTGGACAGCAAGTGCAGGGATCATCTGACTCCAGAAGTTCATGCCAAAGCCCTTTTGTGCTGCTTTGCTGCTTGAGCTGAACTACAGCTCTTAGAAATGTGCTTGAATATGTCACAGGCACAAATGGAAATGATGCAGCCTTGGTTACTTCATACTGGGGGGAAGAATCTTCCCAATTTAACCATTTCATTTAGAGAAGTCAAATGTTACTGGGATCTTCAGGAGGCCCCAGTTGCAGAGCAGCCCCAGCTATGAAGATTCTATCTGTGCAAACGCTCCTGCTATTAAGTCAGCAGGCTTTTATCTTAATTTTCAGAAGAAGGTGATGCTCTAATCACACATCTGAGGTGGCAACTTTTCATCCAGAACTCAGCAAAGCTCCACCACAGAGAAAAAGCATGTGCAAAAAAAAAGGTGTAATGATTAAATGGAGTGTGAAAAGCTGCAAGATCAGTGTTGGAGAAAGAGCCAATGTGAAAGACATTCCCCAGGATATCAGTGCAAGGACTGGCTCCTGTCACAGCTTCCCTCAGTGCTCTCTGTGCTGTGAACCATTAGGAGTTTGGTGTATCAGAATGTTCTCTGGTGGAAGAGCAGTTCTGTGTCTGGTACGTGCCCAAAACACGGCACTTCCTGAACCCCCTTTGCCTTCAGAAGCCATTTGCTGAACAGACACAGCCTTTTATCTCTATTTAAATCTCTGCCACAAACTACTAAATCTTGTAATCATTAACAAACAAAATTCTAAAGAAAAGAAAACAACAAAATTCTTCAGAGTTACAGGATCCATAGTAATTATAGAAAATCCAACTACTGCTATGAAAGGAGCACATATTAAATATTCTACTGTGAAAAATGCCAACAATCAAATCTAGTCAATATTTTAAAGACCCCAAAAATTGATAACATCAGGACATTCTTTCAGGGTCACTAGAATATAACATCACCTCCTGCTACTGTAAACTTCAGACCGAGGAAAGTGTCTTTGGGCTTCTTTAGTAAAAACCTACTGGCAGTTTAATGGAGGAAAATAAAACTGAACTGACTCCTGGGCAGAAATAACAAAAGGTCTGCAACACCCAGAGTTCTATGCTCAATTTCCCGAGCTGTCTGCTGAGATTCCATCCGAGCTGACTCTACAGATTCCTCACTATGTTCCTGCAGTTGTCTCCTAGAAACAGGAACGAGAAGCATTTGCTGTTTTCTCAGCTCTTTTGAAAAACTCTGCAAAGCTTTGCTCACGTTCCAGATGCCCAGGGATCAGTGTGTGCTGCCTCAGTGGATGGACAGCCTTGGAGAGTGCATTTCTCTTTGCTGCCATGTTGTGGAAATGAGATACAGCAGCAACAGGTGTAACATCAATGTATCATTAATAAAAACTCCGATGGAAGTACCCATAGCAAGTGCAATCCATAGAAATACTCATATAAACATTTGGATACTTAACCAGGATCCTGAGGATATCGAAACATTGCGTCAGTATCTTACAAGTGCAGACTACATTGAAATTTTCTCATCCTTCCTCCATGCACCCAGCTAAATTCATAGTGAATGGAGCTCTGAAGGGATCTTACTGCACAGCAACATGGGGGAGATCACATGCAAACTCTTGAAACATGGACAGAAATTCCACCTGATGTTTCTGTGAAGGTCCAGGCTAAAAGAAATATAATACAAATAAACCACTAGATCCTCAATCTTGTCTGCTGGAAAAGTAGCCCATTTATAGAAGCATTTATAAATCTTTTTGTATATTGAATATCATCTTTTCTTCCCTCTTCCAGGTATGACCAGTGTCATACTCAGTGTAAATGAGGGAAAAAACTGCCAGCCAGATCCTCTGAAAACTCAGTGTCCACAGAGCAGTAGATTTTTCCCATACATCCATAGCTACAGTATAGAAATGCTGGACACTGTTCCATTTGCAAGTTCTCTCCAGAAATACATGGAACTTAGAAAGAAGAAAAAATTCCAGGTAGTGTTTAGACACGTGAACAAAGCTGCTGCATTATAACAGTGAGAGCCCTCAAAGACTGTCAGTTTGTCTTCTCTGAGCCTGCTCCTTCTTTTCCTTCATTTATTGTTTCCTGTCTTTCCCTCCTTCTCTCCCTTTCAGTTTAGAGATTCAGCCAATTGTTGTCCTTCCAGATCAAGCAGCCTCTTCATTTCACTGGCTTTTTGAGGCTAAATTACTCCATATGGGCTCCTGTGTTATGTGAAACTCCCATAGCAAAATGCAAAGGTTTTGAGCTAACTTTTGTTTGTTGCTGTCACTTGGAAAGTGAAACCCAAGATAAATGATGGCTTATTCTGTCTTAGGGTTTCTAATCTGGTTTTGGCAAAAAAAAAAAGCTTATAATGTCTCTTTTTGGGATATTACTGTCAGTCTCCCTTCTGGTTGTCCAGTAACTTCTGGTTTCACATTCACTTCTTCAATATTCTCCCTTGCTTTAGGCAGAATAAAGTATGAGAACACAGTCTCTGTTCTTACTCAATTAGCTCTGCCTGAGCCAAGCCCTCAGAAACAGATTGAAATACCTGACAGAGAAACCAGTTTTAACCCAGTTTCCATAGAATTGTTGAGATATTGGTGTGGGTGTGAAGGACTTCCAGCAAATCTCATTTCAGACTTGGCTAGAAAATGCCAAACTTCACCGAAATCAACAGGAAGAGGAAACATAAGGTGAAAAGACAGAAAATAAATGCTCATCTTGGCATCCTTGGGAGGTTCAGACCTGCTATTCATTATGCTGATGAACAAAAAGCCTGACTAATCAATCATCTACCCTGCACTTCCTTTCCTGACTCCTGTGATATTTCTCCAATTAGTCCATGTGAGGCTTATCCTTTGTCTTTCCTACAGAGTATTTTGGGAATCTAAAACAGTTATTGAGAAATCCCACCCTCTTGATTCATCCTTCCACCACAGATTGGCCCTCAGGTGAGGAATGCTTCTCCCATTTATCCTGAAATACTTCTTAGCACAGATGAAGGTCAAATCGAATTAACATTTACTTACAGCATTTTAGGCAATACAGCTACAAAGACAAGAAACAAAAGAAAAACAATTTAGTCTACTTAAACCCAAATTAAATATACAAGATTGTCTCTCTGTGTACGTGGGTGATTGATACAGTTGGATTTCCACATCCAGGCATTCTGCCTTTGCTTACTTTACCCACTCATTCCAGACCCCCTTTCCTGGTGGAACATGCTGGGTTTTATAACTGATCTTCCTGTATACCTCATCTGCTCTAGAAACTCCAGTAAGGTGTGTACAGCTTCTTCAGCTTTTCACTAACTTATTCATTTTCTGTATCAAGTCTGACTTGCTGCAGTGTGTAACTGCTTTAGACTCAGCTGCTGATGCTGTTGACTGTTCAGATGTGTGTGTCCACCTCTCCCTGGGCAATACCAGCATCTCCAGACTCTCCAATCTTCCAGCTTTGTTCTAACTGAAATTATTAGAATGGCTGGAAGAATTAAAAGTACTTTTTTTCCCCCCTCCTTTTTGGCAGCCTACTTTTATCTGATTTAGCTGTGTCCTCGTTTGCCTTCTTATTCTGACAAGGAGATACAACAAATTTCTATAATCAGTTCCCATCACTTGATAGAATAATTTTAGTGTCAGATGAAACTGGCTTTGCCTGATGCTCAGAAATGCCTTTCAGGCTGCACAGACTATGAGATCCGCTCTTGGGCTTCTTTTCTGCTGCAGGTTTGTATTATCAGCACAAAATCCTCCCCGTGTCCAATTCTGCAGCCACAAGGGGCATGTCAGTAAAACACATCTGTCCCAGGATCCTATAAAGTGCTCCTGAGACACTGGAGCCAAGGCTTCAAAGCTCTTTGAGCTCCCGTATCAAGCACCAATTTAATTTCCCTTTCTTCATCAATTCTTCATTCTCTCGTGATGTCTTGGCAACATTTTGTTCCCGTTCAACATTCATCATTAGCTTCTTTTTTTCTCTTACTTCCTTTTATATTCCTTTCCCTCCCATCTGCTAATTTAAAAGGAAATTGCCTGGTATTCAGCATTATCAGCCAATCTGTTTACTGTGCTCTTGTTCCAGTGAAGACCATTTCTCACACACTGAGCTGCTCTGCCTCACCCCCTACCCACTGTTATTATCCTCAAAGCCTATATTTTCTTCCATATGCCACCTGGAGAGCTAAGTACCCCTCCAGAGGTATACAGCTCCCCAAAAATCGGTCTCTCTTTTTAGAATTAGGATGTGGAAACAAAGATCCATGGGTAAGAAGGGAGTTTCTCAGACACAGGCCTTGCCTCCCTCCCATGCAGTCCCAGCACAGTGGGCATGCTGGCACCCACGGAAAGGAGAGGTCCTGGCACTGTTCTGGCTATTGGAGGAGAGGCATCCACACCCACACATCCCACCCCCGGCCAGGGGAGACCACCTCCACGGGGATCAAGCTTTTCCTTGAGAAACAGCTTCTCATAGTCCCAAATCCTTCCCTCCCACCACATCAGCCCAGCTGTTCCCAGCAGTGCCTCCTGGAAGCACCTAAATCATTTCTGTTCCACATCGCTGGTTTTGCCGATCCTGCCTTGCTCAGTATTGCACAGTTTGTGATTTCATTACTGACAATAACTCTGATTTTGACCTCATGCTCCAAGCCTTTAAGATAAAAGATGAATAATACAAAGTCTCCTTTGATCCCTATCACAGTGGCTAATGCTGAGAGTAAAATGTTGAAACAGTCCTTGATAGCAACGACATGAGAGTTTTGCTTACCCAGGGCCAGCAAGTGGAACTGGTGCTAACGGCTGCTGAAAGCCAGTGGGAAACAACTCCCAGGAAAGGCTTCATTAAATCTCCAAATGCCACACTTCTCATGTCAGGGTCTACTGAAATACTTTAGAGACCCCTTCAAAGGAGGTTCACATTGTGAGTGATGGTTCTATTGAATTATTTAAAATATCAATATAAACAAAAATATGCATCTGTTTCTATAAAGATGAGATCAGCTGACAAAAATGATCTCTACTATGAAATGTCAGATGTGAATTTACAAAGTGATCAGATCTTTTCAAATTCATCATTAACTTGGCTTTAAATAGAGGAGTTCAGAATACATGAAAGAACTGAGATTCCACCTTATCAAATATTATAGTCTGTATTTCAGGTAGATGCTATGAAATATCTGTGTTGATCTGAACAGAGATTTGACATCTTCTCTCTGCCCTCAAGCTGGTCCATGCTGAGTGAGGTGTTCCAGCACATCTGTAATTTTAAGCAGGTAAGCAAACAAACCTGCTTCAAAGCTGAAGCATTTTACTTAACTGGTACTCAGATAAAAGCAAGTCTTGGCAAAGTCAGCAAAAGCCACACAACCTCAAAATAGCTAAGACCAACTTCTCTGAGGATAATTAGGAAAAAAAAATATATTTAACTCTTGAAATTAAAAAAAAACTCAGAATGTCTAACTTTTGTATGATTTTGTTACTAATTATACAAATCTTTATGTGCTGAAATGAGTGGATTCTTGTGTAACGGAAAAGTAGATCAGAACAATTTTACTGAATATTGGAGCTTGACTCCTTACCAACTGCAGAAGGTATCATGCTGCTGTATTGTATGTTGCTTAGCAATATAATGTGAGAAGCAGCACCACAGTCCTTGACAGCACCATTGTCCATTGAAATGCTTGTGAAATATTACCTGGGTTATATAAAGGTAGCACACAGTCACAGAAAATAGCATGAAGTTTCCAAAAGCACAAAGAAGGCTGGAAAGAAAAGGCATTGCTATTCCAATGGCAAAAAGGTCTCCCTGGATGATCTTTCACTATCTGAATACAGGCAGCACAAATTAAATATGGAGAAATCATATCTGTGAAGTGTCCCTGCAGCTGTGCTTACCAGCGATAGGCTGCAGAGAAACTCTTCCCTCCCAGTGGAACAGCTGAGGCCAGGGATGTGCCAGGGCCTCTGCATTTCTGCCTCAGAGACCTACTGCTTGTTGTTCTTTGTCCTGCTTTGGAGGAAAAGTCTTGTGCCCTCACTCAGGCTGAGCAGAATATTGACAAAAGGAGAAGCAGCAAGCCAAGATGGATTTGTTCTACAAACAGATGACATGATAGGGCCTTATCAGTTAGATAAATGTGAATATTCACCTCTGGAGGCCTCCCAGCACCCCAGGGTCACTGGCACACCCCCTGCACTCCCACGTTTGCTTTCACTCCAGGCCCTGTAGCTGGGCTTTGTGTAATTCTGAAATGCCACAGGACTGAGCTGGAGTGGCAGTGCCATGAATAACTCCAAGGGTAATGGATTGCTCTGAACTGCTGCAGTAGGAGCTCACAAACCCACACCCACACACAGAACTGTGTCTCCAGCAGACTGAACCTGAACTCAGGACCTTGTAGTTCACAACACAATCACTGGATTCACCAAGTGCTGTCAGCTGAGCAAGCATCAGGCTCATATTCTTACTTGGTCATACGGAACAAACCTCACATTATGATGGTTCATAAAGACACAGGAGCATATCTGCATCTTAGTAAAAAAATATTGAATGGACATGACAGATCCTAGGGGCCTTTCCAAGGAACAATTCAATATTCCCTTTTATAGTATTTGGCACACCACAGAGTTTATTCAGCTTGAATTAACTAATGGATCTGAGCATTCTCTTTAACAAAGAGAAAAGATGTTGAATTGCACTGACTGCAGAGTTACAGAATGCTTTAGACAAATCTCACAAACTGATTTACCACAGAATCTGTGCTGGCTTTTCTCTAAACTCACAGGAACTTATGCTTCATATTTTAAAATGAGAATTTCTAAAATGTGTTTAGAGCATTTATTTTTGTTGATAGATGCATTACAAATAAACACGGGAAGTTATTTGCCTTCATAAAAAAGTGAGGATGGACAAAGTAAAAGATGCTGTGCTGTTGAATGAAACCAAAGAAGAGAAGCAAAGGTTTCAGGTGGGCCATACCCTTCCAACAAACCCACTGCATGAACACACAGAGCACGGATTTAGAGGAGGATCCAATTCCTTCCTACAGAGCAGAACCTCATCCTAATACAAGAGCAGCAACAGTGAGACTTAACCTGTAATAAACCTCACTCATTTTCACCCAAGAGAAATATGATTTCGATCTCAAGGATCGAGATGACACTCAAGGAGTATCATTTGCATTTGCTATGTAAGACCCATTCTCCTAAATCAACATGAAGTGAGTAGTTTAAGCACGAAGGGCACTTAAGCTGAAAGTAATTATGTTTGTCTCCATATGAAAACAGAAGTGTTTGTTACAGAGACTTTCCTGAGCTCACAGCTACTCCTTGTAGCAAACTCTGCAGCCTACTCGTGGTGTTAAGGACATAAGTCCCCCTTCATGATGCAGCAGTTCCAGAGAGGAACTGGAGAAAGGCCTTTAGAAAGAGCTGTTCCCCATATGTGTCCAAGAAGGCAGCATTTTCTCTCTGGAAAAGAATGCAGGAGAACTTGTACAGGTCCCAGCTAATCACTGGGTGGTGTTCCCAAAACTTTGATAATTTGAATAGGGACTGCAGAACAATGCATGGGTCATCAGAAATACTGTATTTTCNGAATAGGGACTGCAGAACAATGCAGAAATACTGTATTTTCATGACAGCTTTCCTTAGGCCTTTGAATTATTTCATACTTCTTTGAATTCCTTAATTTGGTTCCTTTAACTTAGCTTTTTTAAACTTCTGCCACATATTCTTGGTGTTTCAGCCTTGGTTTCCTTTCACCCAATCTGAAATGAAGATCTATTCTGTGCCTCTAATGGATTTTCTGGTTAAACATAAGTGAATGTATCATTCAGCCAGAAGGTTTTTCATATGAGTGCAGCTTTACAATAGACTAAAAGCAGTTAGCTTTTACTAATACAGGCCCCTTTTCAGATCTGGTGCTTCAGAGAAGATCTGTAGAGACAGACTTATGCCTTTATCCCTTATTTTCATCCCTAGGAGAGGTCTTCCAAATTCACTTAAACTAAAGTTGCTCTAGGTTTTTTTCACTTTAATTTGAGAACCAGCGAAGGTGGCCGGCGTGATACAACTGTGCTCTGTCTCGCTCTCTGCACAAACAATTTTAGCAGGAGAATAAATAACAGCCCTGTTTTCATAGTCAATTGCTCAGAATAACTTTCAAAGTCTGCCCTTACGTTTCTGACCTTCCTGAGCACGCTGGAAGCACCCAGAAGTGGGGAACAGTTTCAGTTAAAGGGTGAAGAGCAAACCCATTCCTGGCTTCCTCACAGCTGAGCCTTTCAGTATCAATCAGCATCATTTACTTGGCTTGTCAGTTCAGGGCCACAAACCCATCTGATATTGATCCCTGGGTCTCCCTCTGACTCAGCTAAGCCTTGGGACTAATTCCCACTGGCCAGAGGGTGGCAAACACACCTGACCAACAGCTGGGGGCTGCATCTGCCTCCAGGGTGAAAGTTCAGCAGTGCCCATGCTGGGTGAGGGTCCTCAGCCCTGCACACCAATGCTGGCCCAAGAGGCCTTTCCTCTCACACTGTGTTCCCTGAAAGGGGCTACAGAGCAAACCTGGGATGACAGAATGGCACCCACGCATGTTCCAAAGGCTCCTCAGCTGCACAGCAGGAAGAGCCATCACCTTTACTGCACAGATGACCAACAACAAGTACAATTCAGTGACAACAGTCCACCTAAATACTGGCCATGGAGACACAAGGAAACAGCTCTTCCTAAACGACCCCGCAGCTGAAGTACAGCAATGATGGGAACAATTCTGCCGGCCTCAGCCTGGGATTTGGGGCAATGGATACGGGTGCATTAAGCCCTTTTAACTGGGATTATCTGAAAAAAACAGTTTGGGCACCAGAGCTGGTCGCGCATTTTGGTGCCGCCTTTGTTTCCCCATAGCAAAGTCTGAAACTCCCTCTTGTGGGGGATTCGGGAAGACGCCTTCTAGAACCGGAACATCACCGCGAGAAATGATGAATCGCATTTAAATCTTCACTTCTCCCCCATACTCTGACCCCTGACCAGTCCGAAACGGGTTGATTTCAATACCAGACAAGACAGAGCCTTGAGCAACCTGATTTGACCTCAGAGCTGATCCTGTGTGAACAGCAGGCAGGAAAAGAAGCATGGGAGCATATTAGGAACTTCCTACTACTCTATTTCATTAGTTCCAAATGCAGTTGACATCATGTGTAGAAGATTTTAAGCAAATTACTTCAGGAAACATGGAATTGTACTTCACTGTCCTAATTCCCAAGAGGAAGACAGGCTAAGGATGAAACAAATATACAGGATGGGGTTGAAGTATCTTTAGAGCCTGTTCTGTTTGTACCCCAAAGGAAGCACAAACTGCAGCCCCAGGTACTGCTAAATTACCATTTTTATTCACCACAGCCTAATTCTAAAAATTCCAACGTAGTTCTGAGCATCAATATTTACAAACCAGATAAACAATACATCTACACAATGTTTTACATCCACAAGTCTCAAAGCACTTTGCAAACTCAGAGGAGCACTACAGATCCTCAGAGGTTACAATTGTTTGCTGAGAGTTATGAACTCAGGCAAGTGCCTGGATCTTGGGCTTTGTTGTGGAGCTCAAATCATCCCATGAAAGTTTAGCTCAGTCGCTTTGGGCTCAAAATAATGAACGTTTTATGAGATGGCAGAGATGGAGACAGAAGATACAAAGGCAAAATAGAATTTACCACTCAGGAAATTTTCCCATTCAAAGCCTGTATATAAGAATAAGCTCCAGAAAAAAAAGGAGTATTTGAGTCATTTCTTAAAACGAAGCTTTGTAACATCATGACCAAGGTACCAAGGCCATGGCAGTCCAAATGCTATCCCAGTACAGCTGTACCTCTTCGTTGCTTATATTTTTAACTGAAGTCAACTGCTTGTCCTTGAATTTATTTTTAACAACCAGCAGTCATTTCAGCTGAGGGTACAGGGCACTGTGAGTGCACACTTAGATATTCAGCGTGAGTGACTGAAGGAAGAACACATCCAAATCCTTCCAGATTGTATCCCATTCATAAACTAAATGCAGACCTCATCCTCTGAAGTTATGTAATACAAACTGGGATGGTAATTATGTTGAGTGTTTCCTCTGCCAGAGCCAGGTTCTGCAGCTTCCTCACCTTGCTCTACTCTGTAGTTTCTGGATCGTGCCCTGACCTTCTGTTCCACTGCATTCTCACTGACAAACCTTCCACACCGAGTCACCCAGTCCTGCCCCAGGGCAAATATTCTGCACTTCCATTCTTACATCCTACTCCTAAAACCATCTGTTTGTCCTTTCAACCACGTCAGGTATTGCATTATGCCTGCCTTGGGTCCCCTTCATTGATGCATTTTCTCACTCCCCAAAGGAACAAGGTATTTGTGCCACTGTTTAGAGGTTTCTCCCTTTTACTTCCAATATCCAACAGAAGATCACTGCCTCTTCTTGGTTTGTACAATAATTGGAATACTGATTTTCACATGAGTATTTAATTCATTAAACTTCTTCAATGGAATTTCTCTCCATGTTTCCCATAATGTAAAGACTGGGAAGTTTCCCCCTACAGAGTTCTGATAATCCCAAACACTTATGGGTATTTACACAGGCTGCAGATGTCCCCTCTTCTTCAAACTCTAATTCTTGTAAGCGCACACTTAAATTACACTAGAATTTTAAGACAGGTTTAAACTATGCACTGACATAGATCTTATTTCTATTCTTTTTTAACTGCAAGCAAGAAAATAATTTCTCATTACCAAAAAGTTATGATTGTACCCAAGAGCAACAGAAATGGGAAGACATCTCCATAATGACAAATTATATTTAAAACCAACATGGAAATCCAGAGATGGGGGGGGCATTATGCACAGGGCAAATTCTTTGCTCAGCAGAGCCAAAATCTTTTTTACTGCAGAGGTTGTTACACTATAATAGAGAACATTTGGCTTGAAGCTGATTGAAAAGGTGGGTTTACAATTTGGTATTAAAGGACAATCTGTGACTGGAGAACACAATGAGCAAGACAGCACCTGATATGAAATGCTACTTGTCAAGCTTGACATTTTATGTCTCTATTTATATCAGTCTCAAGGAGATGGAGTTTGCTGGCAGTAAATCCCAGACATAAAAGCAGGATAGAACCTGCTGGAAAAGTTTGTGGCTCACTTTAATTGGTCTATATTTATCATTAGCACTATAGTCTTTAACATCTAACCTACTGACATTATTTTTCTCCTTCAAGCCTTTGTACCTTCTCTAGTGCCATAAAGTCTTGTAAAGGTTTTTTTGTTGTTGTAAATTAAGGGTGGGGAAAAATGAAACATTCAGTCATGCCCCATAGCTACCTAGGCCTAGGTAGAATTTTTAATCTGTGCATAACAGTAATAGTTTCTCATTTTTATGTTTCCCTGAAATCACAGTAGAAGCAAATGCTAAGCCTAATGTCCCCACCAGCAGTGAGGCTCATTAGGTACAAGTTGCACCATTTCACTAGGAAAAATAATACATTTCTCTGTGATTTATGAAAGCCAAAACTCAGCCAAGTGCTCAGGTCTCTCCCCAGTTGTGTTACAGCTCAAAAAATTTGCGAAGGGACATTTAAAACACATTTCAAAACAATTTGTCCGAGTGTACATCTTGTTTACAAGAACAAACTACTGAAGCCGAGTAATAAAACTTGGAGAAATGCATTTTATAGTGGAAACACTGGCACGACTTTAATTACTTCAGTGTAACTGGCATCTCTGTGGACAGACTGTTCAGGCACTTCCATTGTATTTTAAACCTACATGAAAAAGTCAAAGAACAAATCCATACAGCAAGAAATAGAAACATAAATCCCTTCCAAATGCAAGATGACTTCAGCTGAGAAAGTTTGCAAGCCATTAAGACACAGTCCTGTGGGTGAAAGGAGAGGCAAGCAGTGGGATTTTCCTCATTGTCCATGCTGATTCCAGTCTAACCAGAGTCACAGGGAGCTCTACAACAACTTAATAAGGAACGAGACCTCAAGTCTATCACAAATTGAACAAAAATAGCAATTTAGGAAATCGATTGCAGGCTTTGAAGGAAATGCATCTTCAGCTGCTGTGTGAGGAGAGACATTCACACCACTGCCCACTCCCTGGAGACAGCAGCAAAACAGAACAGAAGCAGGTGGAGTATCAGTAAGGACCAAACAATCAGCAAATTAATGGACTTGTGTGGGGAGCACGGAGCACTGAGAGGGTCATACACCACATCCACCATACTGTTAATTACAGCACCATTCCTGGAGGTAGAAGCACATTAAAGTAAAAATGCAGCGTGGTGTAATAACAGGCTGTCAGCCCGAGAATTCAGCAGCACTTTGCAGATTTAATGCACTCTGTGAGCCACAGTGGAGCAGTTCCATTGACTGCTGGGGTGCATTGCAGCAGCTGCTCAGCGACAGGAAGGATCCTTGGAGTAAAATCTCCCATCCCAGGGATGTGAGGCACAGATGACCCAGAGGGCTCCAGAGGGCTCTCCTGCCCCTCTCAGCCGCATCCGTTCCCTGGATCTCACACCCCCTCACGGTCTGAGCCTCACTCACAGCAGCACCGTGGGCGCATCTGACTCACAGCAGGGTAATTCACTAGGCCCAGGGAAACTCTTCATGAGCAGAACCCAGACAAGGCCAAAGAGATGTCACAGGATCTTACGGAGCAGAGGATGTCAGGGATTGTTTTATGCCACCATTTGAAATGTTTTAACTGTACCTCTATATTGACTGCCAGTGAACTCTTACTGTTACTGACATTACAGCACAATTCCCTCCTGCCTTGTGGTGTTCCTTAGAGGTTTCTTCCTAAACCAGGCCCTGTCTAACATTTGGAAACTGATTTGAGTTAAATGCAAGAAAAGAGACTTTATACAAAAAAACACACGCTTTTCAGGAATATCCACACTGCATACATACACAAAATAATTGCTTCTTATTCATCTAGTTCACCCAAAATAGCACTGAAGTCAGATTATGATGTTTTATGTATACACCAAGCTTCTTTCATGTTGGAAATGAAAATACCACCTTATTACTTTAAGAAAAATAATTAACAGTAATAATCCTAAAAAAGGCTTTCTACTAAATAAGTTTCAGAAAATAGCAAAAATCAGCCCAGTGGGGAGTCATAAAGCAATATATCTGTCACAAAAGTTTTTAAGAATCTATACAGCTTTGTGGGGCTCCCTTGAGCTATTTTAGCTATGACTAATAAGAACAGATGCACCCAATATGAAATTGTCCTGCTGAAGCAGTAGAAATAAAAATATTTCTTTCACAAAGCATACCAGAAACTGTTCTATGATCAGATAATCAGCTGCTTAACAAACACTGCATAGAGACAGGCAATAAAAGTCACTGACTAAATAGTGTCTTGACAGCTCTAAAGAAAGCTTGAGTAAAAGCTTCTACAAGCAGTGCTTTATTAGAGAGATTTCCTAAATATAGCAATATCCTCTTGAAAAGTTTATCATTGTATCTTGTAATTTAAACACAGGCATCAAATTTATCTAACCTTCTAACCAATCAGATCTTGTCAACCAAGTGAGAAAAAGAGTCAGAGGCCATAATGGTTTAATCATTTCTGTTTTCTTTTCAAATGATGTTACTGCTGGCCCTGGGGGGAAAACAGTTTGTTGTAACTCTCCTGTTCTACTGCAGAATATTGCACACAATATATTTGGAATTACTGTAGCAACTTCAGCTCAGTCAGAACTTGTAGTTAACCATATTGATAGTGTGGATATAATTCCCAAAATACACGGAGTAAACACAGAAGATTTGGATGGTAAGGAAGTGTCATTTTGTCAGAAGATAGGGAGTCTGAGCTGCTCAGAGTGAAGCTCAGATGTTAAGATCAGTGATTCTGTTTAGTACAGTCTTGTCAGTAATCTGTAGAAGGTGTCTGAAATCCATGTGAACTCCTCTACAACCACCTGCAGAAGGGGCAGAATAAAGCTGACCTCTCTGGGGTTGGAGATTTCACTCGGAGCAGAAACTGCTGGTCTCTGCAACCACATTACAAATCAAGGAAGGAAAAAAATCTCTTCTAGCTTGGCATGGTAATAATTAATCCTTTCCAAACCCTCTGCCAGCAATTTACCTTTCCAGAACCCTGCACTGCTATCCCAAATTCTGGGGAGAATGCAGCCAGAAGTGAAAGGAGAGTGGAATTATGAAGGCCAGAAATACACGATACTCATGAATTCATTTTTATCTCTTGAACTGGGAACACGTCATTGGGATAATTTCAGTCATTTGGTTTGAACAGCCTCACAGAGACAAAGCCAGTCATTATTTTACATTGTTCAGCTGCTGGCACCAGCCTGTTTCTGTTTGGTTTTGTACAATGGAGACAGTAAATTTTTCTCCCATTAAACCACTCTCACTATCTTTAAAATTATCTAAATGCTTATTAATTTTTCCTTTTGTTTTGTGCTAGAGCTCCCAACACCTGGTGTACTCCACTCAATCTATTTAAAGGAACAAATCAAACAAGCCAAAGCAGAAATATTTCATTTCCAGTATCAAACACTTGTGTCAGAATGAAAAATTCTGAACTTTAGGGTTGCCTGGTAGTTGCTGTTGGAAACAGTGCTCTTTACATTATATTCCATATTTTACTTGTGCAACAGTATTTCCCCAAAGGAAAGTAGCAGCAAACATGGGAAATAGTTCAACAAAAGATGAAGAGCCAAATCAAGAGCAAAGAAACTGCAGGTAGCTCTGAGTTTTCTGAGGAGCTGTGTAGAAAGAAAATTCCTTAAACTGGAAATAAATTTCTGCTCCTTTCCATATTACTCTTCCATTTAAAGCATCAGGAATGAATCTATACTTGGTGTAAAAGAGTCTAAGTAGCTCCTGAACTCATTAGGGCACAAGTAAAAATACATGAGTGATTTCATTTGGTCTAACAGTCAATATTAGAAGACAAAGATGAAGATGCCTCAGACTCAACCAATTCTAAACATGAGCATATGCGATGTTGCTAATGAAGCCATTTGTATGGCCATGGAATTGTGAGGGAATTAACCACAGCCAGCACAAGGTGCCACTGCCTTCTGAACTCAGACTTGATTAAGCAAGAATCAGTCTCTGCCATGAACTACTGAAAGATCTGGTAGAAAGTGAGGATGAATGGATGGGGGGTAATGAATTCTAAGGCTGTGAACTGATCTGAGTTGATTAAGAAAGTGAAATCAAGTGAATAAAAGCATGGACAGAAATAGCACAAGGGCTCCGTGAATAACAGCTTTCATCTCTGACCAGCATGTTCCACTTCTGATACGGTGAATAAATTGTGCAGTCTTGGCCTCATTAGCACAGCCCGGGGCACAGGGTTTGTGCAAAGGGTGCTGCAGCACCATGAGGGACAGGACAAAGGGGAATGGCTTCCCATGGATGGAGGGCAGGGTTGGATGGGATACTGGGAAGAAATTCTTCCCTGTGAGGGAGGGGAGGCCCTGACACAGGTTGCCCCTGGATCCCTGCAAGAAGTGTCCAAGGCCAGGCTGGGTGGGGCTTGGAGGCACCTGGTCCAGTCCGTTGATGGACTTTAAGTTCCCTTCCAACCCAAACCATTCTGGAATTCCACAACAACCAGAGAAACCAAGAGGCCACTGGCAGAGCTGTGGGGACTCTGGGACTGGAGGGATGTGGCTCAGCAGGGCAGGATGGACATTTACCAGAAGTGAATGAGGAAGTCAGAAATGTGATGAGTCAGGACTGGAAAAGCCCAGAAGGAGATGTGCACAGGAAATGCCCACATCCTATGACCAACTCTAACCAAGAAGTTAATGCTCAGATACTCAGTAAAAACAATCAAACATTTCAGCAACAGCAGCTGAATGGAAACTTACACCAGTACCTCGACTGCTGAGCTGCAGCTTCTCTCCAGCAATCTGTCCTAAAAATCTCATCATTAAAGGCAGTGATTAAGACAGAAATGTCACCTTTCACTTATACAGAGTTTTCATCCTGAAGCACTTCATTAACTATCTTTCCAAAGATCACTTTGCAACACTGATTCTGCTGTATTTCTCCTCTGTCTACCCAATCACAAAAAAGAAGCAGATTGTACCCTTTTTAGAATCCATCGGATAAAACCTTAAACTGGAGTTTCCATAGAAACACATCATGGGGCTCTCGGTTTCTCTGTCAAACCTGTTCTTAAACTTTCAGCTTTACTTAATGCTAGATTTTCAAAAATGCCAATTAGCTCTTTCATTTCATGTAACAGTTGGACTCGAGGATCTTGAAGGTCTTTTCCAACCTAAATGATTCTATGATTCTATAAAAAGACAAGGCAAGAACAACAGCTGCCATGGACAGGGGAACAACAGGGAAAATTGTGGGGTTTGGTCATCCAGTAAAATCTCTGAGTGCCAGTCAACTCCCATTTGCACTTAAAATCTCCTGTCAAAGGTTGTTACAGAAATCTGAGCCCCGTAGTGACCCTGACTATGGAAAAAATAATGTCATGCAAATGATGAACACAGGACTAGGCCATTTCAGGAGTATTCTGACACAAATATATGACTCACCAGAGTCTACTGCCACTGACCGCCAGCTCAGAGCCAATTTTGTTGTCAATAAAAGTGAATACAAATGTTTGTCTTCATTTTCTTAACATTTCCTTTAGTTCTTTTTCTGCATCCAGTACAGTTTAATCACTGCTGCCAGAAATGTATTTGCAATAAAATACATTTTTATTACAAAGTCCCCAGAGCTTTGTTACTTTTATCGTAAGATTTAGGCTGTATTGTTTGTCCAGAGCTGCTTTCAGTGTCTCACACAGTTATTCTGGTTTAAAATATAGAACTATTAAACACACAGAGTGAAATGCACAGCCTTTCAGTATCTTGTTTTTTCAGTAACATAATCTCTTATTCTGCCACTATATCTTGCAAGCATGCCAGTGTTCTGGAATGCAGCTCTGCTCCTTTATTCCAGGGACGGAGCAGTTACAAGTGCTAAACCCCCCAGGCTATCTAAGTGTGAGACAAACCTGTAATTTCAGTGACATATGCAGGAGGATTCCTTCTGAGCCTGGGTTTCTGGAATAGCAAAGTGACATTCCACTGCTGCTTTGAGGCACCTTGATGACTTTGACTTGTTCTAGCACATTTGCTCGGTTTGTGTGTGTTACCTCAGGCTTTCTCTGTTTTGTCAGACACAAATTTTCTCTTTTGCCAAACCTACAGAAGTAAAGAAATCATTATATTGAAAAATCAAAAAGAGCCCTGGCTGCCCAGATGGATCCTGGGTAAGCCCAGAAATGACAAGTAAAGGCTCTGTGCACACGACCAGCATAGGTAATAGGAGGAAGGTTTCTCCTTAGAGAAACTGACTGGAGAGCTCTGGGAAATTTGGAAATTTACAACTGCTACATCCCCTTCTCGTCTTTTCCCATCCCTCAAACTGGCTCCAGGGCTGGAGGAGCTCTTAGACTGCTAAAAGTCTTGAAAACTCAGTCCTCTGCCTCACTGAACCATAAGAAACACTTCAGAAAACAAAAATTATCTCCAAAATATTCTCTGTAAGCAAATACCATCAGCAAGGACAGTTTAATTTGACTTTGATTTGTATTTGTGGACCTGAATATCCCTTAACAGGATGTATGGGAGAATTCAAAGGAGTTAGTTGTGTAGAATTTCCTAGATTTCTAAAATACTTGTAATACTCATAGATAGTCTGGCAGTAAAAGTATTTGCTGAAAATTTGACCAGATTTTCTTGATATTTGTGATAATTAAAGTATCCTAAGTCACGAAAAAAATATGCAGATTATTTTGCATAATGATTTGTTTCAAAGCTCAAATGCCCCCAGCAGCAGCACCCCATGGGAAGGCAGACTGATGTGACCCCTGCTTTCTCCTGTTAAATCCATGTACAGCAGCCCCAAAACTCAGGATTCCCTCAAGATGAGCTTTGCTCTGAATGATCTTTCATATGTATTCTCTAAGTGTAAACAACATAAAAATAATGAACCTCCCAGACTCAAAGCTATTTTAAACTATGAATCTTTTAATGTGGGAGAAATGACTCTGTTTAAAGAAACCTGATTTTAGGACATTCCTATTTTGGGATCATTACACAACATATACGTACTCTATTTCCATTGAAAACAAATAGTCCCATGATATAAAAATAGGCAACTAAATGAAATGCAGGCTGTTATAGCGTGGGAAATGTTTGTGGAACTTGAATTCTGGGTTTGATTACTTCTAGATGTTTTAGGGGAAATTGATTCAAAGCAGCGCTTTTAAGATTAAAGCCAAAATATATGGAGAGAGACCTACAACAAATGTATAAGGGAAATGGAAAAGTTCTCTAGAGAATTAAAAATTCAACAAAATATTTAAACACATACGTAGCAGGAACCCAGTAGATGTCCTGACATATTTAAATTCACCCTTCAAAACTCAGAATGGCAAACAGCAGTGGAAAACAATTGTAAGAGTTGCTTAAAATGTATTGTAAACTGGGAAAAGCACACTAAAATAAGGCACAACACACACCTCACTACCAAACTGCCATGGCTAATCCCTGTGGGAAGCTCACAGCACACAGCACTTCACGTGTTTAGAAGAGCATGAGTAAAACTGAGGTTTCACATCAAATTTAGTGTAATAAGCCAGCTCCAAACATAATTCTGAAACTGAACATTCCACATCCAGCAACTTTTTAAGGTAAGAATCAACAACAGTTTCAGGAATAGCCTTTGCTATTATTCCATAATCATTGGGGACTACAATTTACTGGGTTTAAAAAACCACTGAGGTGAAAAAAATCCATGCACTCAGTACAAGCTTCAAACACAGCAGCGGCTGTGCTCAATATCTTGCTGACATCTAACGGCAGCTTGGTGCACTACAGAAAAGTCCCCTTGATAAAGCAAGTGAATAAATATCCTGAGTGCAGAGTACTGCCTTTGGTATCTGCTGATACACCTCACACAAATCCCCCTTCTAATTAACTCCCCACCAGACACACTGCAATTCAAGGAAAGGTTAAATAAACCAGGCTTCACTACAGAGCAGTACCAAGGAGTCCCTGCTGCCAGAACTCCCATACTTGAAATGACACTGACTTACGGAAATAGTAAAGCCAAAATCCAATGAAATATTCCTCTTCATAAGACCTAGAGATTAATAAATCAATTTGCAAGTCCACTGTTTTCTTCTAGGCAGACAGAAATCAAGTTCTTTATTTCCTTTAGTCATTGAATCAAAAATTAAGAGAGAAGATATTCTGATGTTATTATTTAGCGAAAAAGGAGAGAGGAGGGGAAGGGGAAAGGGAAGAGGAAGGGCAAGGGGAAGGGGAGCTCTGCCGCTGGTCAGTGTCCTAGAAATGCCCTGTGGAAGAGCACCCCGATGGCAGCAGATGGCAGCGATGCCCCACAGGACAGCAGTGTCCTTGCCTGCTCCACCCAGGGGCTTGTCCAACTTCCCTGGCAAACAGCCAAAGAATAAAATTAATGGAATGCAGGCCCATCTAAAATTAGAGAGAATCTTCCTCTTCTTTAAGCAAAATGCCAACATAAATTTGTACAGCAGTACACAGCGTGCTGCTGAGATATTGCTGAACCAGGGTTCCCAGCTTATGGAGGAGGAAGGTCTAAATTGCTTGTTTTTTACTTTAGAGGGGGGAAATAAAGAGGTGCTTCCTCTTCCTTGCTGAAGCAAGGTAAACCCATGCCGTACATCTTTTAATGAGCAATTTATATACATTTTCAAAGCACCTATAGAGTCATACAACCATTATCTTATTATTGGCACCAGCTCAGATTTTTCTAGTGCCAGGTTTGCTGTGGATGACGGGGATTCCTCGCAGCTTATGTGCTCTTTCCACAGAGCCTGTCCCTCCCATTTCCAGCACATCCTTCCCTCCCTATCAATACTGATGTGCTCTAAGCCAGCCTATTTGCCAGAAGATCCTAAGGTCAACCAGCCCATGGAATCTCACGGATTCTGATTCAATTACAGCATCGTGATATTTACAACCCATGGTCAAATATCACATTGCATTGTAAGTTTCTTCATGGCATTTGCAAGCTGCGTGCAGGTGACAATTTGAGCACAGAATGATTATTTATCATTTCTCATTTGGACACCTCACAGGTTTTCCCTTTCTTCCATGTACGTGAAAAATTAGCCCCATGTGTTATGTACAGAGCATAGGTAAACTCACAAAATTGTAGACAATAGGACAAAAAGGTTGAGGAATTACTAATATGAGAACAGCAGGTGTCAGCGCTCATAAATGTATTAATAGCAAACACATGGGTAAAGATAATGGACAGAAGGAATTTTAAAAGGTCACTTGGGGATCTCAAGACAGATTTAGTCTTTAGTTTCATGTACTGCTCATCTGGATCAGTCTGAAATAAACTGGCACAAGCGTGGCAGGAGGAGTTCACAGCAGCAGTAGGAAGAGTGTTCATGAGGGGTCTTACACTCGCTAGAGAAAATGCTGGTCGTTGCCCAGTGCTGTTCTTGTCACTTGGAGACCAAGAACCACGACTACATTTAGCATTCAGCTCCACTCCTACCTCATACCTCAACCAATTGTGCTACCAAACCAAAATCTTTGCTCCTCTGGTACGAAATGGACAGCAAGATTCAGGCTGTCCATTCAGGCTCTTCCAAGGAAGTGTTTAACACAGAATAACATCAACACTAAAAATAAATCTCTCTGTTTTAGTAGTCTAATACCACTTTTGTTCATAGGCTGCAATGTGTTTTATGAAGAAGAAGCAATTGCACTCTGTCAGTACGCAGTGTTAACGTGATACATGTGTGTTTGCACATGCCCACTAATTACCAACATCCCATAGAGAAATAAAGGTTAAAGAATAGCCAGGAATTATTTATAGACTTCATAAGTCACACTAATACAGAATTCAACTTTGGAAATCTTAACTAATTTAACAATCTGGTTTACAATCTGGTACGCAATGCCTGTGTGTGTATGATGTGCTTCTGCACAGACTTTGTGGATGGACCTTGTAGGAAAGTAGCAGAAATCATTACTATGGTCTCTTCCAGAAGGGATGAAAGATCCCAACTCTCCAGGTGAGAGGAAGAGAGAATGGGGAAGAAAAGCAATAAAACCTCACGGAACAATTGTTCCACCCTCACATTAAACGACACACGAGGCCGGGGCAGCTGGAACTTTCCTCGCTGCTCCCCTCAGGAGGGGATGACCGGGGCTCACTCACCTCAGGTGATGGCTGCCCGCCGGGCCGGTCGCTCACTCCGTGCCTTCCCCTCTTGCCTTCCCTGCCTTTCCTGTGCTGCCTGCTGCCCTGGGCCGCCCTCCAGCCGCTTCCCCTCCGCGGCCCCGAGCCGGGCGCTGCGGGCGGAGGTCCCTCCATGGCCGCTCCCTCACGCCCTCAGCGGCATTGGCGCCCCCTAGCGGCGGGNCGGGACGGCGGCGGCGGCGGCGGGGCAGCGCACGGGCGGCTCTGAGGGGACGCGGGACTGACTCCGAGGCGGCTCTGAGGGGACGCGGGGACCATGGCAGACCATGAGGCGGGATTCCCGTCCAAGTCTCAGCGGCCGCCAGGTAACGGCCGCAGGGGGAGCGGGCAGAGGGCTGTCCCCAAACGGCCCCGCAGCGGCCGCTCCTCGCGGGCTCCGTGCGCGGGGCGCCTTCGTGTCTCTCTCTCCGCTTTTTTGTTTCGCCTTTAATTATTAATTCATTTAGTCGCGGAGGAAAGTTTGAAGATGCTTCACCAAAGTTAAGCCTGCGGGAGGAACGAGGAGCGGTCGGGCTCCGCTTCCCGGGCAGCCTCCGCCTCCCTGAGCCCCGGCTGCCGAGGGGTCTCCGGCGGCCCCGGAGCGACCCCAGCCCCGGCTACCGGGGGATGCTGAGCCCCCAGCCCCGGCACCAGGGGATGCTGAGCCCCCAGCCCTGGCCAACGGGGGATGCTGAGCCCCCAGCCCCGGCTACCGGGGGATGCTGAGCCCCCAGCCCCGGCCAACGGGGGATGCTGAGCCCCCAGCACCGGTTAACGGGGGCTGACCCCGCTGCCCCTTCGGGTAACGCGGCTGCAGGTGGTGATTCCCGGCAGGTCCTCACACCGCCCTCGGGAATGTGTCGGAGCATCACCGTGAGCTGCCCCGGTGCCGTAACTCGGGTGGGTTTCTGTGCTGCGTGGTTTCCTTTCCTGTGCAGTAACTCGGATCACTAAGGGGAAAACTACACAAATGATGACAAGCAGAGTCAAGAGAAGTAATCCCTGGGGCGCTGCACCAGTAAATGAGAACAAGGAGAACTTAGGGATTGTTTTCTGACACTACTGTAGCTTTTCGCTGCAGCCAAATCCTATCTAGGTGTGACTTGAGGAAGTGGTAGAAGTCCTCAGGTAGGACAATGAGTTGTACTGAATTTTTACTTCTTGGTATCATTATTGATGTGGGTTTTGGCCTTTCAGCTAGGAGGTGGTGGTGTGTGACGGGTCAGGACATTTTGGAGATGATGCACTGAGATAGCACAACTGACAGTTTCACTCACTGGAAGCTGGAATGTTTTCCTGTTAATTCCATTGTTCAGAAACAGGCAGCAGAAAAGTCCTGATTTATTTTGTGCTTTTCTCATATACAACCGGAGGAGGAAATGTATTTATAAGATTGCTTTGTGTACGAAGCCTTTGGCTGGGTAATTTGAGTTGTTGTATAAATAACCGTGTATCTCTTTGGGCCTCATGCCCAATGGTACATGCTGGTTCTCATATCCTTGGAGAGGATCTGCATTTCACGTGTAACTATGTTAGTTATTAATACCTTGCCATGGTCACGTCCGTGCCAGTCTTGTCTCTGCAAGCCTTTCCTGAACACGCTGCTGAAGTGGTTTCCCCTGCAGCTCTCATGTCATCACAATAAAATACGGAGTAAGTGGCATTAGACGTAGTTTTGCTTATTGGATGTCGTAATTTTGGGTATTTCCTGTGTGAAATGCTCTGAGAAGCATCTGTGAAGACATCTAGTTCACTTTGAAATTGGCATTTTGTTTTCAGTCAGGGCACATTTTTGCTGTTTGACAGTGGTGTGCTTGTTTGGATTGTGGAGTCTTTGCAGAAGGAAATAAATCACAAAAGAACCATGTGCCACACCTCAAGCTGTAACGAGAACTTTCCCCTTCCATCTTAGCCTCCAGCACTAAGTGTGTGTTATAAATTCATAATACAGTTTGATGGTCCAAGTGATAATTTCTTGCTAAAGTAATGGTAACCGTTCCAGTCAGCCTTAAAGGCATTGAAGGCTGATTCAATTAAGTTTTTTTTATTTTTTTAATAGTCTTTCTCCTTGTGGTTTATTTCTTAAAGAGGTTGCTCAGGAATATTTGCATTTTTTTTATTGCCTGCTTAGATTTGCCCACCACAGCAGGCTATAAATCCAAGGTGTGGGCCTGCCTGCCTTTTAGCTCAGGAGAAAATTCCAGTGGCAGGTTTAGGGATACTGTCAGCCAGCACTTAGTGGAGGGTCAAGTCTGTGTTTTCAGCCTGTGGGTGGGCAGGGATGGGGATCACCTCCAGGAGCTGCAGCATAACCTCTGCACCACCTCTGTCAGTCCCACTTGAGTGCTTTGGACTGGCTGCTCTCAGGATGCAGTGTCAATGAGCCTCACTGAGAAATCAGGCAAGAACTGCCTCTTGATGAAGTTATCCCAGTGCTGTGCTGAGATGGTTCAGAACTAGCTCATCCCACAAATGCCAGGCATGTTTCTTGAATCTCAGAGTTTTCCACAAGACAGCATCTCTCCCTTCTTGTATTGTGAAAAACAACACATTGGTGCTAAATAAAGCATTCTCTTTGCTCAGTCTTGAAATCTGACATCATTTGAGGTGTGACTTCTACATGAAATTCCGAATCTCCAGAGTAGGAAGGTGATGTTTGTGAGTGCTGGGTGTCACCCTGGGACATCCCTGCTTGGCAGCAGGCTCCTGGCAGCCCGTTAGGACTCTCAGCTGGCAGGATAAGAAACTTCCTGTAGCTCTGTGAAGCCTCCCAGCCCACATTTTGTCATGGCTTTAGCTGGGTAGCTTTCAAAACCACCAGCTCATTTTTTGACCCCAGAGTTACCTTCAGGTGGTGTCTTCCATTGACAGAGAAATAAGGCATGAGGAGTTTCTGGCCAGCAAATTCTTTATGGAGGCTTTATTTCACACCCAGCTAATCTTGCACTTCATCTTATCCAACTTCCCAGATCCAACGGGTCTGAGAACTGTGGTTTCCTTAGATCTGCACCCGTGACAGCTGGAACAGAACCCAAGTTCTAACGATGCTGTCCCAGAGCTGGCAGGCTGTGGGGTATTTGCATTTTACTCCTTACATGAGGTTCCTCTGACTTGTCAGAAAACAAAGGAACGCGATTTCCACTGCTGCCTGTGAGTCACCCTGCTAGAAAAACCCAGGGGAGAGAAAGGCATTTGAGAATTGAAACGTAAATGTTGGTACACTTCTGCATAAATCCTACTTGGACAGCATTCTGCCCTCAGCTGTCTTGCACAACTTAGAGACTGGTGAAAATCAAAGCAGAATTTGGCTTTTGATTTGATTTCTGATCTAAACCTAATGCATTTGGCCAGAGGAGTAGTGCTAACAGTGACTTATTTCAAGGAACATTCAACATAAATATCCATTTTAGGCACTTTAATAGGCACTCGGGTTTAAAAAAATGAAAATTTCTGCTCTTTTGTAGATGACACCGATCCTGGCTTTGGTGTGTGTGGATGGATCCTGGTGACCATCTCGCTTATTTTCACTATTCTTACATTTCCTATATCAGTATGGATGTGCATAAAGGTAAAATAATTCACTGCTAAGTTGGATTAAAACTTTCAGCAATGCAGAGTGGCTCTTATTGTTCTCAATTGGATTTACTTGTTATAAACATAAATTAATCCAGCTCTGTTTTTTCTTGAGCTATAGCAGACAGTAGATAGCAGACCCCAGCACTTCAGGGCATTCATCTTCAAACCAAAAATAAAAGTGGTATTACAATATTTGGTCAAAATAATTCCTGCATTGACATCTTTGCTACATCTGCCCAGTTGTCATTAGTAAATAAGCTCATTTGAAGGATCAGAATCATTGCAAGAACCCATAACTACTCTTAGAGAATTTTAGATATTATATTTTTTAGGGAGTTCTCTCCCTGTGTATCACATGTCCAGATATGAAGTATGTAAATAGAAATCTGTAATTTTGTACATAGGTGTGGCTGCCCGTGACACATTTGAAGACACGGTGTTGTCTGTGACCACTCTGAGGTTGATGTTTGCAGTTTCCAGACAGGAGGAGTTATTTCCTCCTGGCTTGGCTGATGGGGCATCAGAATTGGAGCTGGAAAAATCTCTGCTGGGTCACAAATGCTGCACTTTGTTCTGTTGTTGCCAGGATATTCCTGATGGCTGCTGCTGGTGCCTGGACCTCCCCAGGTGCCATCCTGTTGAGAGTCTGAGGAACATTTCTTGTGGACTATTGTCCTGATTTTTTCCTTTTGCTTTTTGACAAGAAAGTTTAGGCAAAAATTCTCAAAAGCAGCCAGTAGAGAAATGTATATTAAATTTGAGACTCAAGACTGTCTTAGCCTGGTGTGTACGTAATTTGGAATCCATCATGTGACTTCTGGAAACCCATGCATGACATCCAACAATCTGTTCCAGATTATCAAGGAATATGAGCGAGCCATCATCTTCAGACTTGGACGCATCCTAAAAGGGGGAGCAAAGGGACCAGGTATGTCCTGGAGAGCAATTTGTTCCAATTAGTCATCAGCAAAACAGTAATGGTGTAGAGACATTGCAGTAAAGTGGCAAATGGATTTCTCAAGAATCCTGTAACTTCCAGTAAGAGGATGTGTTACAACAGGAATTGGACTTTATGAGCCTCGTGGGTCTCTTCCAGCTCATAAAGTTCTGATTTATACTCTGGATTGAGAAGATAGCAAACTTAATTTTACCCAGCTCTCCTTTGTTAATGTATGATCTGCAGGCAGAATCAAAAGCACTAAATGTAAAGGGAGATTTCAAACGGGTTATTTGAAAAAAGAAGTTTGATGTATCAGTTAAACCAAATGAGTCTGAAAGCCTTGATGTCCTTCAAAAGTAACAGAAGCCAGCAGAGTATTTGACAGCTTTGACAAGTTGCCATTGTATATTAGAAGCTCTGAGATCTGGAAGAGTGTTATTTTCAGCTGTTGTTCCTGCTGCTCAAAGTGACAAGAAAGGGGCAATGGCTTCTTCCTTCATTTTCACCCAGGCTTTGCAATGTTCCACATGGCTGTAAAGCTGGAGAATCTCAGAGCCACCAGAGCAGAAGGCAGGAGGTTGATGCTTGCCAGAATTAGGCCCCACGAGTAACTATGTGGGGGACATTTTTAAAAGTAGTTGTTAATAGTTTTGGGGCTGTTTTATTTCCAAATGTTAAAAATCTCTAAGTAAGTGATACCCAGATAAATTGAAGTTTCTCAGCATGCATTTTTGAAAATCTTACCTTGGTTTGGAAGCCACTAACTAGTGTTGTGCTGCTGAGCTCCTCACAAAGAGCTGCACAGCCACAACAGTTGGATTTCAGCTTATTGCAGTAACAAGTTTTGTCTGCTTTAATGACCCATTTTCACATCTTCTTGATTGGATTTTTTGGCACAGGTTTGTTTTTTGTCCTGCCTTGCACAGACAGCTTCATCAAAGTTGATATGAGAACCATCTCTTTTGATATCCCTCCTCAGGAGGTAAGTTTGCATTTGCCTTTGCACCTACTAAAGTACTTGCAGAATTTTGTGTATTTTGCTTTTCCTTCTCCCCTCTCAGTATTGCATAATGTGCAGTTTGAATACAGATTCCTTGTGCAGGTACAGTGTATTGTGAAGAATACATATATCCCTTAGAAATGTCATCCAGTAAGGGAAGAGCACTGAAAGAAAACAGATGATGCTCTGAGGACCAAATGAGATAATTGAACACTGCCTGAGAGCTGGAATGGGAGGGGTTTGGCACGAAGGCTGCTGGGCTTCATACAACATTCCCTAATTGCTTCTATGAAGTCTGGAAGATTTCCAGGCGCAGCAGGGATCTGTCCTGTGCCAATTTATCTACATGTATAAACTGGCTCAAGTAATGGGATGAAATTGGTATATACATCAAATGCTATCTATAGCAACTGGGGGAATGAGTGGTCAGCTCACTTCATTGGGTTTGTGTGCAGGTGGCTCCTGTGCCCTGCCCTGCACAGGAACATGATGAAGGTGCTGCCACTCATGGCAGGTCCTAAAGAATAAAAAAACTACTTTGATTTCTAGTCTGATTTTCCTTGGACATCCTAACTTTGTAGCAGAATGTCTCCAGAGCATTAAGCCAGCTGAACTCAGTGCTGCCAACTCGATGGATAACAAAAGAGTAAAACCCAACTGTCCCTCCAAAAATAAGTTAGTAAAAAATTGTATCCTGATGGTTATAACTGTATCACTCATGCATCAGGTGCATTTTGCCAGACAGAGATGCTCCATGCAACCTGTGTCGTGCATCTGTTTCCTGTCAGATCTGCTCGTGGGTGTGTTGCTCATGGTTAGTTGTAGATTGAGACAAATGGCAGCTGTCCTGGTACATTCTAAAGGGTAATTGGAAGAAACCTAATCACTGGCAGGCAGAATGTGCTTGCAGCTGCTGATGTACCATTAGTAAGGCCATCAGTAATCTGTTTTTTCTTTTGACTTGATTAAATTATGCTTATGGATTTAGGTTTGTTTGTGTTCCTTACATAGAGGCAGAAATCCGTTTTTATTTGTTCAACATGATCTCTCTGCGTGCAACTCATTCTTTAGATTTTGTGTTATGAAAAGCCTGCTAAAAGGGGTAGTTTGGGAAGGGACAGGGCAGGTAAATCTTGAAGGTAATGGAGTACCATGGAAAGAGGACAGCTCTGGGCATGGCCCTGGTTCTCTGAGCTCCCCTGTGCAGTGCCACCCTTCTGTCCCAGGAGGCTGCAGTTCTGCAGCACAGTCCCCATGGCCCTGCTGTCAGGCTGCCTCACAGCCTTGGTGTAACCTCCCTGAAAGGCAGCACAGGGACCTGTCTGGGTGTGATTCCTTGCCAGAATCACTGGTTAAACCTCCTCAGGTGAAGATGAATTTCAGAGTGAATAATTTCTGCCTTTTTTCTTTTTCCTGTCACTGATATGACTTGGAGATCCTTCTGTGAATTCGAGGAAGTGGGTTAAAAATAACATTAGGGCAAAGCAAATGGAATGTATTTTTCACTGAGAAGTTTCTAATCCCATATTTAGTCTCAGCTTTGCAGAGCTGTACTGGGAGGTTTGTGAACACTGGGACACGTTCACATGCAGCATATGTGTATAAGGACTTTTGTTTTCAAGACAGTGGGAAACCAGGACTTGGTGTAGTAAAACAAATACGCGACTGTCATAATAATTAACCTTGTATTTATGGAATATTCTGTGCTTTCCCCACTGCTTTTCAGATCCTGACCAAGGACTCGGTGACAATTAATGTGGATGGAGTGGTTTATTACAGGGTGCAGAATGCCACCCTGGCCGTGGCAAACATCACCAATGCTGACTCAGCCACCCGGCTCCTGGCACAGACCACCCTGAGGAATGTCCTGGGCACCAAGAACCTCTCTGAGATCCTCTCTGACCGTGAGGAGATTGCACACAGCATGCAGGTATGAGCATCTTGGAGCAATCCATCAAACAGCAGGTAAAGCAGCAATCCCATGGATAACTTAAAGGTGGGGATTTATTTTATCTCTAAGTGGTAAGTTGTAATTTGGAGCTGTAGGCAAAGCCCTGACAAGATCTCTTGGGAGGGCACTCTGTAAAATAAGAATGAGAGACTAAAGCACTAAGGGCCAGTGGGGCTAGCACATGGGAATGAGGGACACAGGAGAGGATGGCTTCCCTGGATCCTCGTGTCAGTTCTTCAGTGTAGAAGGAAAATGTGCCACAGAATTCCTTCAATACATTAATCAAGCTCTGGGGGTTTTTGTTACTTTAAACAAAGTCAAATCATACTACAAATACTAAAGCCCTGAAAGTCTGAGATTTTGAAGAGAATTCATTTGGTTTATTGGTCATTCTTCAAATCTGGGCATTAGTTTGAGCCAGGTGTGTGGCTTCACTTACCTGTCCTGCCTTCTGTAGGTCACACTTGATGAGGCAACAGACAATTGGGGCATTAAGGTGGAACGTGTGGAGATCAAGGATGTGAAGTTACCTGTCCAGCTGCAGAGAGCCATGGCTGCAGAAGCAGAGGCTGCCCGGGAGGCGAGAGCCAAGGTAATGACATCAGCCTGGGGGCTGGGTTTGTTTTTTCCCAAGTAAGAAATACACCATTCCCTCTCAAGCCCTTGTAGATACAAAAAAGTACAGCTTGAGGGAGAAAATATTTTCAGCTATCTGTGGGGAGTTCCTCTGGTTTTGAGAGGCAGTGCTGGAAGCAGCACAAAAGCTTTTGAAGACAGAATAAATACTTGCACTATATTCTCAAGACCTGATGCCATCTTTTGTGATCCTGCATTCTGGATGGGAGAATACCAGGCCTGGAGAGCAAACAGGAGTGGCTTGTGCCTGGTGAAAGCATGTGCCCAGGTCACTTAGCAGGGTGCTGGGCAGTGGCTTTAGCACCTGCCTAGGGCTGAAATCAGCCTGGACTCGCCGTTGCTCCTGCGCAGGATGAGTTCAGCTTCAGTCGCTTTGCCTCCGCAGGTGATCGCGGCCGAGGGCGAGATGAACGCGTCCCGGGCGCTGAAGGAGGCGTCCATGGTGATCACCGAGTCTCCCGCTGCTCTCCAGCTCCGCTACCTGCAGACCCTGACCACCATCGCGGCCGAGAAGAACTCCACCATCGTCTTCCCCCTGCCCATAAACATCCTGCAGGGCCTCCTAGGTGTGGAGTAGGGAAGCTGGGAGGGGCGAGCTCGGGGTCAGCACATTTTTGCAACACTGAATTCCCTGTGTAGTGTAGCTTGTGGCAGTGTTAGCAAAGTGGGTTTGCTGAGGAACCTTTTTGTTTTACTGAGTGTGTTATAGAACTTGTATGTAATGTTTGTGAATGTGGACAATCGCAGTATTTGAAGCAGAGAACCTCTCAGAAGGAGTACAAGCAGGTTGTGATCTTAAATAAGCTTTATCCATATTGTCCTGGATGGAACACCTCTAATCCAAAACCTCCTTTTCAAAGAGAATAGAAAACCAGTTGTGGTAGAGGTGATCCAACATTTGGAATTATTCCTTCTACAAAATGGGTCTGTAGCCCTGCAAGGGAAGTGGAATAGTGTCCTGGGGGCTCCTGAAAATCAGGCTCGTGCTCTCTAAACCAGTCCCCATTGATGAGAAGCAGTTGTTAGTGGAACTTTCTGTCTCTCTGCCACCCAGGAATGGCACAAACATGCCACAGTTATGGATACAACGTGCTTGTGGTCACTGATGGGCTGCTGTTGTTAAGAGGCTGTGTCTGCATAGAGTTACACTGCTTTAAAGCACTGAAAAGGCTCTGCCTGCATCTGTTTCTCCTAAAAATATTTTTTAAAAACCAAAGTGCTGCATTTTATCCAGATCTAAAACCTTATTTCTCTAGGAAATGTCATGTCTATAACTAGCAGGCAGGAGTGGTGTTTAACAGAAGGTGCTGCACTGGTGCTTTACCTGTTGGTGCTGCTCTGTGCAGACCTGGAGTGGTTGTTGTGTCAATAAGGGCTTACATTTCTTCCTCAAAGCAGCTGGGCCTCAGCTCACATAACCCAAGCTGTTAAACTTCCTGTTTTGTACCTCTGTAGTACAGATTAATAAGAGAAGAACTGGAGTCAGCAAGGGGAGGACTCTTCAGGCTGCCACCAGCACTGAGTCTGACATCTTTAAAATCTGGGACGAGGCAATGGAACTGAAATGCCAAGATCACTGATGTAAGTGCCCTTCTCCCACTGGCCAGCATAACTCCATAAGTAGTTTCTTATGCCCTTTCTGCTCCAATCAGCTCTGTATTTACAGGTGTTTTAGGCCTGGGTACCTGTGCCTCGACACGCTGTGCCTTTGTCACTGGCAGGAGATGCCCAAGTGCTGTTGTTTTTCTGCCTGTCTGCTGGGCAGGTTTTCCTCTGCATCACCAAAGCAATATACTCTGTGTTTGTCAAGGTGGCAGCTGATGTAAGCTGAGCTTAACTTCTGGCTGGGAGCGGGAGAAGCAGTTAACAAAGCTGGAATAATTAGCATTGCTGTGCTCAGGCACTTGGAGTGGGAAACAGAACAACTGCACAGCTCCAGGTTAATCCTTGGGGAAGATGAGTCACTGTAACTCCCACTGCTGCTGCTGCAGGTGCCACCCCTGTGAATTCTTGTTGACACTACAAGATGCTTTTTGCTCTCATCCTGAATAAAAAACATGCTGTTTACTAATGAGTGAGTTTCTGAAAGAGTAAAATACTGTTTATCAGCATCTCAAATGCATATAAATCCAAAAAGGAGAAAGCAAAGGAGTCCCAAACTCCTCAAAACAATTTCTGTAACCTTTTACTAAAAAGTCCACGTGCAGAAGATGGCACAAAGAAGGTTTTGGTTTCTAAGGTGTGTTCAAACATGGCATCTACAGCGGCTCTTTAATGTTTTCTTCTTCATAACAAACCCCACCATTTCTGTTCTTCCCATATTTCATACAAGCTTTATTGTATTAAATATAATCAAAGCAAGGAGCAGGGTCAATGACTGGTCGTGATTGTTTTCGGAAATTATTGCACAGCTAATTGGCTATTAACATCATTCCCTCGTTAACATACATCCTGCAGGAGGAAGGAGCTCTTGGAGGCATTGAAGGCACTGAACTTGCTCTGTTTCAAACATTGCTCACACATCCACATCTGCCATTGCTCTCTGCAGGGGATCCACAGCCCAGTAGTCATCGTCCCAGCCCAGGAACCAGCCGGAGAAGGTGGGAGGCTCGAAGCCCTGTTTGACAACGGTCACCGGGGTCCTCTTGTCCCGTGTGGAGGGGTCTGTGTCAATGTAGCGCTTGGCTGGGGACACAGGGAGGGATCTCACTGAGCACCAGGCCTGCAGAGCAGCAGCTAAACTGGGCCTAAATGGCTGCCAGAGAGGCAGCTTCACATTGGCCATTTGAGCAAAAATACCCACTGAAAGTTTGGACCCTATGGTTTTATCTATGCCTGTCAGAATATAAATTGCCTGAGTCATGATCACACACTGGGAAAATGAGAAAGGGATAGTTCAGAGAGGAAAATGTGACATTACCAGACTTCAGTGCCTCAGTCTTTTCTTCTTCTTGGGCATCTTTCCCAATCCATACAAAGACCTAAAGATAAAAATATTAATTACTTCAGCAACAATCATTCTCTTTATGAAGGGGTAATTTAGATGAAGCCTCAGTGAACAGAGTTTGACACAAACCAGAAAATCCTCGTGTTGGTGTGCCTGGGTTGCTGACAAACATGACCAAAGCTCTATTGGTCAATAATGAGAAGTTTTTTGCCAGCATTTTATCTGCATGAGTTGTAGACCCTTGAAAAAATTCTACACTAGCTTAACATCAGGGGAAAGTAGCAGATATTTGAACATTTTTCCACAGAACATCAAAATTCGTCTCTGAGTTGCCTTGCAGCTGATGAGTGCTGAATCTGTAATACAACAGCACCTCTGGCTATTGTGGTTCAGGTCTCGACCTAGAGCCAATCTGTGCCTATTCTTTGCTCCTCTTGTCCCCCTGTAAACGTGACATACCTGATCCCATGTGTCCAGGAGCATCACATCATCTGTAGCAAGGTCATCCTGAGTCAGATCTCCAGGAACTTCTTCAATCTGGAAAACAGAGGGTTAAGATGAGCACAGGCTTCAAGCATCACTTTTCTCTGTTCAGGATAAGCCACACGAAGAAAGATCAGGTTGGGGGCTCAGAGCAGCTGGGCCTGAGCTTCTCCCAGCCTTGTCAGGTGGACGTTGAGTGAATCCCCCCAGACACTCACGGTGAAGCGCCCGCTCTTGTTGGAGCACGCGAAGAGACGCGGGGGGTGAGCGTCCATCCTCTTGTCCTTGAGGCGAGGCGAGGTGCGATACGGAGCTTTGCCACCCAAGGCTGCCCAGAAATTGTCTGGAAAACAGAAAGAGAGACTGATACTTCTGTTCATGGAACCCACACCAGGGTTATGGTTTGGGCAGGACTTGAAGCATTCTTCCAGGTCAGAAAGTCCCATTGGCCTGCTGACATACGTGAGAACGCTGTTAAACAATGAAAACACCCCAGAGAAGCCCCTCTTGCCCATGTCCACATCTTTTTGTTCTGGGAGACAAAATATCCATGAAATAATTGCTGAGGATGTGCAGCTACACAGAAATGATCACAGACTCCATGTGACCCCCTCACCTGGCTCTTTGCCCTCAGCAACCTGTACTGGGCGAGCTCCCAGTATCTTCAGCAGCTCCTGTGCTCCTGATTTCTCAGTGTTGCTGGCTCCTTGGCCAACCCACAGGTAGGCAGCAGAGGGAGTTTTCAGGACAAAGGCATCATTGGAGTTCAGCTGACTGGCTGTAGGATCCAGCTGAAAAGAAGGAACAGTGCAGGTGTCAGGTGTAACCATCCTCTACACAGAGCCTGTTACTTCAAAATCAAACCAGAAACTACAGCTGAATAAACTGCAAACAAGATTTTCCATATGAGCATGTAAGGCTGTCAGATGTGTTGTGTATTCCCTGTATCCAAGCGATGAGTTAGATTTTCCACATGGGAAGAGTAAATAACTGTTTCAGTGCAGGTACACATGACCTATAGCAGGAATGCCTGGCTGTCATTGTGCCAGTCCTGGTGGTTATGGCAGGAGATTTAGGAGCTCACCGGGGAGCCCATGGCAGAGCAACTGCTGCCAACACTGATCAATCATTAACACTAACTCCTCTGTGTCAACAAGGACAGGCCTCTTGAAGCTGGAAACTTGGGGAGTTCCTGCAGCCATAAACGACTGCCCACTCCTCACCAGGATTTCATCTCCCGTTTATGAGCGTTTTCTCTCAGAGCAGTGGGGCTCTGAACCATGTCCTGGCCCAAGTTCCTGTTCCCTGGAGGGAACTGAACTCTTCAATGGATCATGTTCCCATCATGGGCTGTACACTCACCACCAAGGCTGACTCTCCCTCACGTACCTCCACTGCTCTGGTGGCTCCGGAGGTGCTGGAGCGGACCTGGAACAGCCGCGTTGCCGCAGGCGCGGTCTGGCCTCCTTCCCTCGAGGTTCCACCCTTGTAAACAATCAAGGGCTTTCCACCAAACATGCTCATCAGGTGAGGGGGCTCTTTCCCCTGCACTACTCGTTTCTGAAGAAAAAGAAACTTGCTGTCAGTTTTGAGGAGCACAAGACTAACCAGAAATGGCTTTTACAACCTTCTGTCTGCTGGAATATTCACAGAGCACCTGGGCCAGGTGTTGTTTTTATATATATATATATAAAAATATAATTCTTTATTCCCCCAGTGTTGGGGTTGGTTTCTGCTGGGTCTCTTTACCTGCACGGGGCTGCCTCCCAGCTCCTCATCCAGCTGTACTGTGAGGAATGCAGAGGTTGCAATCTCATCCTGCGTGGAGTCAGCGCCCTGCCTGGAGAACAAGGCCAAATCCCAGCTTTATTCTCAGCCTTTCCCCCCCCACACACACCTTGCAGAGATCAAGAGGAGGTAAGGAAACCCTTTGTTACCAAATCTCTGCAGCACTTCCTTCAACACAAAGGAGAAATTCCTTATCCTCTATTGTAGCACAGTGAGTACAGGGGGAGATAAGAACATTTCCTTCCTAGATAAGCAGCACTTTCCTCGATAAGCAGAGCTTGGTCCAAAGAAGAGAGTAATAACCAGTGCGGGGAAAATAGAAAAAAAAAAAAAGCTCACACAGTAATTCCCTCCATTGATCCACTTCAAATGAAACATCCCAGACCTCTGGTATCGATTTGTTTGCAAGGGAAAGTTATCGAGCCTGAAACTTTATCCCCCAAAGAAAGTAGGAACCAGCGGTGATCGATTTTCCAAGTGGACTGGCAGCCCCACGCAGCCCCAGCGTTTCCTGACTTGCCCCAGGATAAGTCCCGTACCAGGTGTAAATGATCTGTCCCCGCTTCCCGTCGTGCTGGTAGTCGTACAGGATGATGTAGCTGTCCCCGCCGTAGAACTGCCCGTACGTGGCGGGGTCCACCGACACCTTCTCGGAGCCTTCTACTCTCCAGATCTGGCGGGAGAGGAGCAGAGGCGCTGCAGAACGAGCCCACTGCCGGCCCGCATCACTCCCAAATTCCGCATCCCGGAGCTGGCGGTGCTGCCGCGCCCTCTGCCGGGACAATTCCCACCCGCTCCAGCGGCCGGTCCCGAACGCAGCTTTGAGGCTTTTCGGGGCGTTTTGAAACAGCCAAACCTCGGCCGGGACCGCTGTGGGCTTCTGGACAGCCCCCAGCCCGTTCAAGCCCAACTCCACCCCTGCTTCTGTGCTCAAAGTCATGAACCCAGGTGCTCCAAGACATTCATACATGCGATGGCAACAGGGAGAATTAATCAGGAGGAGCAGGAATAAATCCATGTTCTGGTGCTGGGAAATCGTGGAGTCAGAATCAACCCCACTTTTCTGCAGGGCTTTCAAGACCCTGCTGCTATTTCTGTTAGAAATTCCCCCAGTAGTTACAAGCCCTCAGTGTTGATGGCTCTCTGGCCTCCATTTGTCTTGCTGCTCTTTGCAGCAATGCCATCAAGTAGCAAAGAAAAGTTTGGAAACCTTCCCAGAGGGATTGTGCCACCCCTGACCTGTTTCTTGCCAGAGCCATCATCCTCCATGCCGTGCTGGGCAGCCATGGCCTTGGAGCTGTGCAGGGTGGCCGCGTCGAAAGGCACCTGCTCGATCTTGGCAACGTGGCCAGAAACGTGAGGCTGCCCCAGCCCTTCTGTCTGGTCCTTGTCCCGCCAGTTCTTGAAGAATTGCTTGAACAAAGGTGTCTCACCACTCTCAGGGAGAACTTGGATCTGCAAGGAATGAGCCTTTAGAACCATCTCCCTAAGAACAGCAGGTTTATCTACTCCTTTTCACTCTGAGAAGAGGTCATAGAAAAGGTAGAAGAGTATCTGAGAGGAAGAAGCTTTAACTACCAGCTGTGCTGGGGTAAATGCTGCTTTAGCCCAGGAGCAGCACTGCAGAATCTCCCTACACAGAGCATATCTCCCACAACAGGAGCCACTTGAAAGACCAACAGGGACAGGTCACCTGAGCCATCTGTGCTCTGCAGCCCCTGGCCCATGTGGCAGAAAGGTGACCCCAGTGCTTGGGGCTGCCACAGGTCCTTACCTGGGTGTGTTTGGGATACCCCATCTTGTCAATGAACTCTGAGGCTGTTTTCAGTGCTGCCTTCTTCTCTTCAGAGTTGGCACCTTTGCCTTTAATGAAAATAGAGAGAAAGGGGGTCAGGTTTTTTCACCCAGAGAAGAAACTATCCCAGGTACCTTTTGCCAAAGTAAAAGGGCCCAGCCTTCCAGATAAATGATGCCAAATAACAAATGACCATTGCTGGATCTCTTTCATGCCTGTTGTGATGGCTGAGAGAGAACAACTGTCTTTCTATTTATGATATTAATTCTTTTCTCCCTGGTTCTCTCAGGTACCTTTCCAAACAAAGATCTTTCCATCTGTGCCATGGTCCAGGATGAAGCAGTCATCTGTACTCAGGGCTGCCTGGGAGAAGGGGTTCTCATCTGCCACCAGGGACACTGCCATGTTCCCAGCCCCATTGGAGACCTGTGACAACACAGCACAGAGATCACATAAGGCACCCTCTGCTCCCTGCTGCTCCGTGGCCATAGCTCAGAACTCAGGCAGGGGAAGGGAAATCCATTTAAATGCACTGGCTGCTGCAGGCACTATTGTTTTCAAACAGGATACCTCTGACACAGCAACAGTATGGCAAAAACATAATACTTAACACTTACTCTGAAGATTTCAACTATTTCTAGCAAAGTAGATACTGCTGGGACCAAGGAGAGATTGGTCCAAAATGGGAAATATCCTCAGTGCAAAGGAAATACCTTCTAAAGCAAACCAACTGCACACAGGGACTGGACGGTAACTGGGAACAGCCTCCCTGGATCAAGTGGGGTTAAAAATCTGAGTTCCTCTACTGACTGATGCATAAAGTGCCACATAACAAACCATCTTAGCAGATATTCACCCCATGGATACCAGAGGCTGCTTAGAGAAGATTCCTCCCAAAAAGTCTTGGACACTCTTCTCCACTCACATAGCTGACGGTAAATGGCACCTTCCAAGTCATGGCTTCATCTGGGTGTTAGAAAGGGGCAGGTCCTGCTTCTCAGGCTCACTGTTTCTAGTTCTTTCCTGTCACCTTCCTAACACAATGCCTGACGGCAGAGGAAAACTCCCTTTTTCTCTTATTTGTTCACACTCCACCTTCCTCTCAAAAATTCCTGAAAGTCCCAGCTGTCTCACTGCAGTGATAAGTGGTTTATAACCAACAGAAAGTACATGGACATGCAGTGTAAGCAACCAAGGTTCATACATGGAACCTGTTAAGAAGCAGAGTAGAAGAGGCAGGAGTAGGACTCAGAGCAGCTCAGCTCCTCTCTGCTATCGCCACTCCATCTAACTGCACAAAGATCACTCCATTCTCCCCACAGTTATGGCAGGGTTCCTCGTTACCTTGTAGAGCTTAGCCAGCTTCCTGTTGGCTGTGTCAGTTTTGGTCTCATCAGAAGCTCCTGCTGGCAAACTGGGCTTTGGTCCCAGGACCTGTGAGAGAGAGAAAAATCATTACCAGCCAGTCCAAGAGGATCTTCCTTCCCAGGTGCTCCAGTCAAAAGAATGAGTAGAAGAGAATTCCAGGTCAGTCATGTAAATTCCCTCTGATGTCCCAGCGGGGCAGAGGACGAGCTCTGCACTGAGCTGTGTGTTTATACTACACACACCACCCACCCCACCTTTCTTCCACACACCACACTTCCCACTCCAGCACGGACAAATGGACAAAGGGAACAACCTGGAGCATTTCCTCGCGCTCGGATCCCTCCTCTGACACGTAGACCTTGGCGCGCCCGTTGCGCTCGTTGTCCCGGATGCCCTTGGCCAGCACCGTGGCCTTCAGCCGCTCCTGGCGGTTGCTCTTGGAGCCACACCATTGGAAGATGTTCTGGGGGAAGGAGGAAGTCGTGTCAGGGCATGACAAGACCTCTCGAGATAAGACAGGGCTCAGCTGGGACTGAACAGTGTCAGTGTTTCAGGATGCTCAGCACTGAGATGGCTTCAGCAGAGTGGGGGGAAATGAACCTTATGTGAAGGGTCAGACATCTCCTGCCCCTTGAATTCTGCCACACCTGCCTTTGACGTGGTACTCACACTGCCCAGGTCCAGGATGAAACAGTCCCCTGTGTTGAAGCTGTCCCAGCTCACAGGGACCTCTGTGGCTCGGACTGTTCGCCTGCCTTTGACCTGCAGCAGCCTCTGCACAGTGACCTCGTTGGGAACCACATGCCTGAAGCCAGAAGCCACACCACCAGCCTGGGGGGAAACACAGGAGCAAGGATTCACACCAGGACTGGGGGAAGAGTGTATTCCCATGTGTATAACATGTCCTGCCTACCAGAAATTATCCCAGGCTCAGGATTCATTTTCTCTGCTGATAGACACTGGGAATTATTTATCAATGCAGGCAATAGGACCCATGTCAGTTACCCTCAAAAAAAGCACAACCAAGTTTAAATGAATGAAAGTAACAAGAAGTGAGTGGGAAATAAACAAAACAGTAAGATCAGGAAAGTCTCAGACATGAGGAAATATGAGCATTTTGCAGGCATGTGACCTGATATCACTTTCCTTGTGCCTTTGGATTCCTAACAGACACAACTGCTTGTCTGCATGTTTTCACTTCTATCCCACTTTATTGTGATGGCAGGGAGGAGCAACTCCCACTACTGTTCATCTCCTTTACCAAAACATTGCACATGCTGGGAGGGTGGGCTAAGCACAGAGACTTCAAGGTCAAACTGTTATGCAAGTGGGGAGAAATCAAATCTCCTGGGTAGGCGTTTCCCACTAACTTTGCTGCTTCTTAAATTCATTCCAGGTGCCTTGGGACTGTTCTTTCCTCTGCTTCTTGAAGAAAAACAAAACCTTGATTCCTAAAATTTTCTGGGGCTTTCCTTGTGTATTATTAATTCAGCCAAATCTCTCCCACTGGGATCTGCTGTTCTCCACCCTGTTCAGTTCCAACTCATTGAAAACATCTGGCTGAGAATGGGTTTTAAGCAACTGGAAAAAGGGCAATTCTCACTCTCCTGGGAATTGGGCAGGATGCCATTTCTTGCAGACTCGGGTCAGTTGTCACCCACCTTGTATTTGATGCCAGATTTGAAGTAGCCCAGGAAGGTGGGGGACTCGTGGCCCTGCACCTCGCGGTGCTGCACAGCCCTTCCCTGCAGGTGCTCATCCATCTGCACAGTGAAGATGGCAGCAGCCCCACGCTCATCCTGAGAGCTTTCATCACCTGAAACATGGAGAGAGACACTGGGAGGGAATGCAGGGTCTGCCTCTGCATTCAACTGTGCAAACACATGGGCAGAAAGCAGATTTAACTGTGATGTTGTCAAAGAGGCTGGGGTTTGCAGGCTGTGGGGAAGGCCTTGGCGTGGTACTCTGACATGGACTGCAGAGGGCAATTAGGAGAGGGAAAAATCCCACTCCCTCATCAGGAGGAACACACCTGACCTCCCTCCATTCAGGCAGAAAGGATTTCAGCCAGACCTTTCACCTGAGATCTTGTCTTCCCTGTGAACCTCTGCAGAACAGGGACTTCCCTGTCCTATTGCCCAGGAAAAGCTGGTTTTAGGATCAGAGGCAGCTGTACTCTCTATTGCAGAGACCACGCAAATATTTGACATGAGCAGGGCTACTTACACCCAGAACTGCATTCTCACTGTGCTGCCTTTTATTTCCCTGGCTAACACTTACTGGCCATGGTTGGAGCAGAGAGGCTCAGGGGTCACTGTGGGCTCCCAGGTCTCAGGGGCACTCCCAGCACTCACCCAACCAGAAGTGCAGGTCGTACTGGAGGCTCCCGCTGCGCTGCTTGATGGTGTTCAGCACCAGGTAGGAATCTCCAGTGAAGAAGTCTCCATACAGATTTTTTGGCACTGGGACCAAATCAAATTTCTCAACCCTCCAGATCTGAAGGCCAGGTTCCTTCCCAGCCTTCAAAAACTCCGCGTGTTCCACCATGCTGACAGGCTGGGGGCGAGACAGAGGATGCTGTTCAGTGTGCAGGACACAAGGAAGTATTTAAATTAAATTCCTTCTCATCTCTTAACTTGATGCACCAGGCAAAAACTGGAAAGTTTCCTTTTTTCTCGTGCACTGAGTTTTGAAGGGGGGAAAAAATAAGGATGTGTGTGGAAAGAATCCCTCTCCATTGATCACTGTTAATTTTCACTTCCAATCATCTCTACTTTCTGGTTTATTCCTGGCTTATCCTCTTCTAGGATCTATTGTCTCTCTCTCTGGATTTTAATCTCTGTATTTTCCTTACTAATTTATAATTTTTCAGTATGGACCTAAGTGAAGCTCAATATTCTAGGCTGTGGGAAAGAAATCCCTTTTAACTTCACATGTTGTACATCCTGCACAAACATGATTTACAGGTTTTCTAAAACCAAATGGAAAATGCTGTGAATATCATTGAATATTTAGGTAATTAACAGGTTTCTTAAAGCTCTTCTGTCCCGACCTGTTATTTTAACTGTTCCCTTATAGGAATTACATTAATTTACACAACATCCTGTCCTAAGGACATTGCAATTTTGGTTTAATATGTTTATTGCCACACTTATGCAATATATCAACACGGTGCAATATCCTTTTTTTTTTAACAAACATAATGAACACTTTCCTCTCTGATAAAATAATTCACTTTGGTAATTCTGAAAGGAAATAAAAAATTTCTGGTGCATTGTCAATGAAGTCTGTCCATCGATCACATCACGCCTTTGAGTGCTATCAGGTAACAGGGAAGAAAACATGACAATATTACATTAGAAGCATTCAGTACTTTGACAAAGAAGATGGTTCACAGCAGGTGATGGACAAAAGTAAAATATGCTCAGTTTTTAAGGCAGAAATAAAGAATGTTACAAACTAGAAAGCAAAATAGCAAGTTAGGTATCAAAGTGATTCCTAAGCTGAAATCAGATATCAAAGATGGAAAAGAATGAACTTTATCATCATGATTCCAGTCAGCCTGAATCCTCCCAAATTCCCACTAAAAACTGGACAAAACCCTGACAAAGAGTTAAAGGAGAGGGACTCCTGTAAGTAGCTGGAACCAGAAGTTTTTCAGTGTTTAATTGTGATGCTCATCACTTACCACAGCTGAAAGCACAAGAGCTGCTGTAACAACATATCCAAGCCCTGCCACAGACATGGAGCTGACACAGCTCAGCTTCAGAGCCATTGTGCAGAAAATGGTGAGGAAAAGGTAATTGAAGTCCTTTCTGCCCATTTCTAGGAGCAAATGGGCTTGTCCCTTCTCCCGCAGAGCTGTGGGGAGTCCCAGCTCCCTGCTCCTCTGGCTGCTGGGGAAGACGAAGGGCAGAAGCCAATCTTTTATCGCGGACAAACACACCCACCCCCTCGGCAGCACAGGGGCGTAACGCCTTTGTGCAAACAATCCTGCTGGAATCCCAAAGCCTCCTCCGGCCTCTCCCAGAGCCCGGAGCCCAGCAGGCGCTCACTCCACACCATGTGAGATCCATTACCGACAGCAGCCAGGGTCACTCGGGCCAAACGTCCCCTCACAGGGAGAAGTTAAGAGACATCAGCAACAGAGGCAACATTTTGTCAGCTGAGAGCTGGAAAGCTGATGAGATGCAGAGGAACAGCACGGCGGCTCCAGCTGGCACTGGATGCAGGGAAAGAGACTTTGGGGAAGACAAGGATTCAACTGAGCAACCTGAGGATGGGAAAATGCAGCCTCAGCTCCCTGAACTTGTCAGAGGAGCAGAGTTCAGCCCGTGCTTTGCACCTGAATGAGCCTCCACACACGCCACTGTCAGTAACAGCTTGGGAGGCTTTGGGGATGCGCTGATGGATTTCAGCTCTCGACAGAGATGGGTTCACAATGGAGCATTCAGAGTCTGGTAGGTGACAGAACAAAAGCTCATTCAGTAATTCAATAATTTCACAACCAAGTATTTCTGAGGGTGTAGCAACACCCTGTGACAGGAACACAACAGCCATCAAACCTACTCATCCCAGAGGAATTACAACAGGGCTGACTGTAGCACCCCAACAATCTGCCACCAATAAAGAGATTATTCTTCCGACCGTCTCACGCTGCAGCAAGTTCATCTATCACATTTTCCAAGTGTTTGCAGCGAGTGAACTGTGCAGGAATCTTTCCCTGTGGCCCTCAGGAATGGAGCAGCCTCACAGTGTGGAGTTGTGCTGCTGGGCACTTTTGCTCTCAACACACCCAGGGGAGAATTCCTGACTGGCTGAGCTTCCCACGGTCAGAATGTCTCAACAGATTCTTAAATAAGGGGCCAAACCCTCCACCACATAAAACTCCACAACAAAACTTCCACGAAGGAAGGAGCAGACCCTGCTTTGTGCTTTCTCCACTCTCCATGAGGATATTTTCTTTCCATCTCTCCCGAGAACACTCTGCTGCTCTCTTGTCCAAGCTGATGCATTTTAATTTGAAATGTCACCTTGGCAATGTACCTTTGAAAATTTCACTGGAAAGTCTCAAACTGAAACAGACAATAAAAACAATGTGCTAGTCCTGCTGGTATTTCTGATCTCTGTGAAGGAAGTTCAGAGTGTCAGAGGTCTAAGTCTCAGTAAAAAACATGTTGGAACCTTGACTCCAAGGAAGGCAGCTGTGAAAGGCTTTGGCAGCTGCAGCAAACCCAAACCAAAATGACTGGGTTGCATAACATTAGAAAGAGATGGGTCCTTTCCAAATGGAAAAATACTCTGGACTTTTTATTACTAAAATAAATACCTGTATAGTCCCACACCTGGGCAAACCTCACAGACTGAAGGCACAAAGACCCAGGATAATCTTCTTTGTTAAGATCCCACTGTAGAATATTGTAATCTGCAGATATATGCAGATACAGTATTTTTGAAAAATCATTTATTTAGTCTTCTAATTAATTTGGCATTTTGTAACTCCAAGCTTACATTGCCAATGAGCTGCAATATGTAAATACAGGCAAAAAATGGAAAGAGGCCTACAGTGCATAAATTGTATATTATAGTGTTCTTTCATAAAATTAATCTGAGCCATTCCTGGAGAGATTAGGTGTAAATCTACCCCAACAGCTGGTTTGGGTTATCACTGCTGGCAGCAAGTGTTGCAATGTTAAATCAAGCCCCAGAAATGTTTGCTCTGGACATTGTTCCGAGGGCACGTGCCAGCTGAGATCGCCAGGGCCCTGCTGAGAGGGTGTCCTGATGGAGACATGGAACACAGGCATTTTTCAAGCTGCTGTTAATAAAAGTGTCCAGCTTGGTCCCAGAAAGGGTGCTATGCACAGCCAACATCTTATGTAAAGGAAAGTTGTTTAAGGAAAACAAGGAAAGGGCTTGTAATACAGGATTTCAGTGCTAATGGATCAGCTAAATGACACTTGGCTGCATAGTGATGAAAACAAGAATTTAGGAAAATTAGTCCAATGATTTGAGCAACCATTGGAAGACAACAAGCTGATTATGGTCTCCAGATGTGCAGTCCCACCAGCAGGACAGGCCAGCCCAGGAATGCCCAGGGATGGAGTCTGGCCTGCAGGAACACTCCCAGGGATTTGCTCCTGGGCACCCAACAGGAAAGGCAGCACAGTGATCAGTCTGTGTCTGGCCCACAGACCGACGGCAGCTGGGAGCTGCTGCTCCAGGGAAGTGGGGAAGGATCTCCCCGAGGCTGGAAGCTGTTTGCTTCAGGGGGAAGGCCAGCAAAGGCAGAGAGGCCCCAGAGCCTGTGCTCAGCAACCCCGACCCTGCTGTGCATCCTCCCCGTGCGGTGCAGTGCAAGCCCCGACTGCTGCTGCAGCTTCCACCACCTCCGGTCCGCGACTCAGCCCGTCTCTCCTGGTATCCAACCCCACCCGCCTTTCCTACTGCCACCCTGAAGCTTGTAACAAACAGCTCTCTTTGCCTCCCTCCCTAAATTCTTCATTTCTGCTCTGCTCACTCATCCCCGAGGCCGTGCCTCCTCCTCATCGGTCACAGCCACCTCTGCCCTCACAGACTGACACCAGCAGCACTCTGGCCGTTTGTCTTCACTCTCCTCTGAATTTCTGCCAAGGAGCTGCCCAGTTCTGCACTGCCCAGCACAACCATACTGGGAGGAATGTCCTCTTCTCCTTAGGAAAAACCTCTGGACACTGAGCCTGGAATCTCTTACTCTACCTCACCACACTGGAAAATCCATTACAGGGAATAATTAAAATGTGTGGTTCCTCCATATCAAATACACTCTCACATCTTCACACCTACCACCATCTAGAGCTTAATGATGTAGCTAAAGTAACTTTCTACAAGATAATATCATCCAATACGCACAGCAGGGAAACAAAATTTCATTCCATAACTGGCCACTAACAAGAGAAAAATGAGCACAACATTTTTTGTGAGGCCCAGTTAACTTGTAATAATTTGTGGCAATTCACACCTGAATATACCTACAAACATAGTCAGGACTTACCTGCACAGGGCTGCTCAGGAAAGCTCAACTGAATTAAATGAGACAGAAACAAGGGTAGCCCACATCCCCATGTGGTTGTGCTCATTTGCAGCTCTGGTGTTGACTTGTGATAGGTTCAGATAATTTGTCTAAATTTGCTGCATAAACAAAACCCACACAGGAAGGGCTGCAGCCAACACAACATTTCACCACAGAGCATCCAAACCACCTGCTGCTCACTGCTGGACCAATTCCTGCCTTTCTACATGGCATAGGCTGTATTTTTTATTTTAGTGGATGATACTTGCAGAACATCAAAATAACTTGCAAATACAGACTGAGTTTCTTAAATATGAGGAGAACAGTAAATCTGACTAGAGTCTGTATCCACACTACAGTCATGCTGCAAAAATGCCTCTCATGCACCAATCCTTATTGTACCTTGGGGGCAAACATTTGCATTTCCAGCCAGCTAACTCTCTTTCCTTTTATTTATTTGTCAAACATTGCCTGGAGAATATGAACTGCTCCAAATAAACAACAATATATGTCCTCAAAAAAGAAAGCCTCCCTTATCTTACAGCATTCCAGACCGCCTATTCCAAGTGCCAGAAGAGGTAAATTACTGCTGTATTTCTGCTGCAACAACAGGAAAACCCTAAATCCTTGTTTTGCAAGAGGCAAAGGGGTATAATCCTCCTGGCATGATCAGTCCGAGGGAACCTACAGGCTGTGCTTGCCACAGTAACACCCCAGAGCAAGGGCTGCATTCCCCAGGTCTAAAATAGCAACACTGAAGAGATCACACCAACAAAAAACCCAATAAAGTTATTTGCTCGCTTCAGGTTCAGCTCTTTGTGCACTTTAAACACAATCTACACTGTCTGACTACCAACGTAGCCATTTCTTTATTCTCTGGTCTGTTGCTGACCCATAAAAACTCTGATGAATTTACAAAGCTTGTGAGATTGAGCAGCACAGGATCACCTGAGTTCTGACAATCCAAAACTCAGGACATGATGCTGCTGAACACAGAGAAAGTCCAGCACAGGATCCACAGTGATGACTGCACACCCTGAAAATGGAAATATTTGTTTATTCCTTCAGCTTTCCTGCCAAACCAGTATAGAATATCAATAATTCCTCAGTAAACCATTGAAAATAACTCTGGCAGGACTTCAGCTTTGTTACCAAGGGGACAGGCATTGAAAAGTATCTAAAGTGATGGATTAGCTCAGTTTTCAGTCTCCACACAGCCCTAAATTCATATATACACAAAATTAAACCCAGCTCCTTTCCTTCCACCCCTTGAAGAAGCCAGTAAACAAAGGTTATTTGGGATAAAACTGGCAAGGGAGAACCTCCTCCTTCCCCAGCCATGGTGACTCCATAAACTATTTCAGCTCCCTGTATGAGGAGCAGCACAGTTAATGGCATTCCCTGCAGCTACGTCTTAACAGAAAAGCCACAAATCCAAAAAAATTCAAACTGAGTTGCCTAACTCAGATCAAGAGTCCAGGACACGAAGTCCAGCATTAGCTGTGAAATTGGCAAGTAGGTTTTTTGCATTTGTTAAGATTCCTACTAAACCACTTGAGCAAGCTAGAAGGCCCAGAAGATTTGAGTATTGTTTATTTTTTCCAGCTGTTTGTTTGCACTATGAGTCACATCAGCTCTATTCTGGGCTCTGTACCTTCTGAATACAACCCACTGAGTAAACACAGAGCTTCCAGCCCGATGCACCCAGGCAGAAACTTCAACACAAAAACCTGAGTTTCCTCTCAGTTGCAGTGATGTAAATTGGGGAGAATATGACTTCCACAGGAGAAAGCTTTGGAGATTAGACAGGTCTGCTGTCTGAAACACACCCAGGGAAATCTGCTGATACAATCAGCTGGTTCAGAGCCCTGCCTTGAGCATAAGTGAGAGCTGAATCATGCACTTAAACACAGCACAGGGAAGGCTGGATCAGTGGAAACCACCGACCACTTTCATTCACTGGGGAGCAAAAATAAATCCTGAATTATGCTCCAACACAAATCATTGTTCAGTGCTGAAAAAATATTTAAGGAGTGTTTATGTAACACATAAGACATAAACCAGCACATTAAAATATGACTACCTCCTCAAATTACATCCCAGAGAGAGAGCTGCTGGTGACAGCCAGAACACGTTGAGGGAGGCAGTGAAGACATGCCTGTGGTCAGCTGCAGGGAAATGACACAGATGTTCTTCCTCCAGTCTCCAGGTCCTGCCTGTTCAGGGGAAATCATCTGCAACTTTATGCAAACTCTTCTTCCCCAGAGAACAAGCTGATACATTCCTCTGCAGCACAGAAGTTGTTCAATCTGTGATCCATAACCCAAAGAGGAACAGAGCAACACATTATTGCCAGAGAAAAGCTGGAAAGTGGGAGAGATGGCCTAAAACAAGTCCAAAAGGGAAGCACAGAGTGTGGCCTTGCACTCCTCATGCAGCATCAGGCCCAGGCAATGGGGTGAAAGGACTTAGGAGTCATTGCTACACGTGGGACAAGGGCAGGAGAGGTACAGGCAGACCTCAGGGTTCAGTATAAGTGAGTAAAAAGCACATAAATGAATTTTGCTAATGCCACAGTGACAGGGCGCAGCAGGTCTGGTGTCACCACGGGGCCAGTGGGAGTCCATCAGCTCCTGCTTTCCACATCAGCTCCACACAGAATTCAACTTTCCACATCAGAAACCTCCACAGGATGTGAGGCTGAGGGTTTCAGGTTCCTGTCACCTGCTGGCAGGGAACAGTCACAGACATGTGACTGAAAGCTTCCTCCAGTCCTGCCCCAGCACACACAAGTGCTGGCAGCTTCTGCACATCTCCACCGCTGTCCTCCTCAGGGAGGGACAGGACTCCCCCATTTCCCATGAAGTGGCTTCCTTCACAAACACCAGCTTCCAAGTAAATCACTGTGGGAAGGGACCTGTCCATTTTGTTCCAGCTCTCCTGACACAGGCAGGTGTGGCCTATGGTGTGGCTGAAGATTCAGAGCTTCTCGTGCAGGCTGTTCCAGCTCCAGAGCCATGGGAGCAGCACAGCAGGAATGCCCAGAGCTCCCATCCCGCCAGGCACAGCCACGAGAGGGCAATGCTGGAAACACCCATGCCAAAACCATCCCTTCTTCCTCGGAGCTACGTGATTAACAGGAGAGAGTTTCATTTTATTTCATTTCAGGCAGGATTCAGGCTCTGGTGTGGAGAAGCCACACGGATTGTCAGAGCAGACAGCCCGGAAGAAGGGAAAGTCCTCACGGTGTCAGTGCTCACTGCAGCAGCCTCCGTCCCTCTTGAGAGATCCTGGGATGATTCATTTCCTCCAGTGTTTTAAAGATGCTGTTTTGAATTGTAGCTGTACTTTTACTGCATGTGGAAACACTGAGTAAATAACATATGTCTAAACTTTGGGTTTGGACAGTGTCCCACTGCCTGACTGCCCTAATACAGACAAACTGTTGTTTCTCCCACTCAGTTGTGTTGGGACTTCAACTGAGATCGGTTCCAGCTCTCCAGGTTCTCAGTGGGAGGTGAATGAGGAACAAAAAAAGAGAAAAGGAAAGACCAAAACCACAGTCTATAGTCAGAAAAGAACACTCTGAAACAGGCAAAAGGAAAAAATATATAAATCTTCAGAGTCCATACCATCTAACCCTTCCATCCAGACACCATCACATCCCACATTTTGATCACAAAAACCTGACAACCTGGAAGATGCTGACTGAGAACGCAGCAAGTCCCAAAGCTGGGGAAACTGAACAAAGTAAAATAAAGGTCATTCTCCAGAAGGCAGTGTGAGACCCCCAGAATCCCAACCAAATCAACCACTCCCATGCCAGCGGCACCACCAGGCTCCCTGAGGGGCCCGGATCCAGCATGGCCATTCCAAGCTGGCATTCCCAGACAGCCCAGCACTGCAAAGCACCCCAGAGCTCTCTTTAACTCCACTCATGTCAGAGCTCTATTTAACCTTGCAAATGCATCATCAGTGGATAATCAGAGATAAATACCTGGGCGTCCTGCTGAGACAGGCTGCTACTGCCTTTCCTGACTTCTCTGACCACACTTTCCTTCCCTGAGCAGGAGTGAAGTACTGGGCTGACATTTAATGGGCACTGTCTGGCCTGATTTCATCTCTGATGGGATTTATCAGTGCCACATTAACAGGCAGCTCGGCTCCAGCGCCCTGGAACACCCCTGGATGGGCAGGGTGCACACACTGATGGACACAGCTGGCCCGTGCTGTGCAAGGGAAGCATTCCCAGCATTTCCCTGCTGCCAGGGGCACGCTGAGCACTGCAGCTGGACTGGAGGGTAGAACACCCTGCTGCACTGCAAACAGAGGCACCCAGCAGTGTCTGACAGCTGATAAGAGGCCTGATGAATCTGCTCTGGCCATTGGTGCTATCAGGGTGTAGGACACAGTGTAAATATTGAAAATCTGTCAACACCTGTGACTTGCTGGGAAGCAGAGATGAAGCAGAGGCAAAATCTCTGAAATCCAGGCCTGGTGCTCAGACACTCCCACCACGGGTTCATTTACCTTCCTCCTCCTCACTGAAATATCCGAACACACCTTCAAGTCAGGAATCCCTGATCATGACACTTCCCAAATGCCAAAGTCACAAGGACAGACCTGAGGGAAGTGCCTGAGCACTTTTCCATTCTCATCTCTGTGCAAACATCTGCTGTGAGACCGTGCTGAGCCAGCGTGACCGCTCTGCTGTGCCTGGGGCTGTCTCCGGCTGCATTCCCTTCTCCCACTGCTTTGTGCAGCCTCCTGCAGAAAAACACTTCCCAAACTGCCAAACCCCAGCTTCCAGCTCAATAGCTGTGCACTATCCCCACCTAGGGAGCTTGTGTCTGACACAGGAAAAATAGTTTCAGCATGGCTCAGAGCTGAGAGCTCCAGCAAGTTTAGTGCTTTTATGGGAACAGAATTAATCATCCAGAGCATTTCTTTCCGATTCCCTTAGGCTTCTTAGTGTCTAAAGTGATTAATTAATGATTAAGAGACTGAAAAGACACACACTTGAACTAATGCTGTGAGAAGCAGAATAAGTGAAGTGACAGAAGTACACAAAGAGCTGCACAAAAGCTTCACAAAAAAAGATTACTTGAGGTTTTCTTTCTAATGCAAAACCTCGGTGATCTCTGAAAGCCACTGCACAAGAAAGCCTTTGAGTCTTGAGTTTTAAAAGATCCAAAAGAGATTAGAAATAAACATATGAAATATCAATATATACAATTATCTTTTCAGCTGAAATTGCTAGAAGGGATATCAAATACCTGGTCCAGAGAACAAGACAATCACTAACCAAAGAAATAATATACAGCCTGTAAAGGACAAATTGTCCATATCAGAATCTTCTGCCTTTTCAGGAAAAACATTTGATAATAATCAAGCAGAGACAGAGACACACTCAGAACTTGATTATTCACATGATAATTCCCGAGTGCTGTGGAAGGGAACAGAAAACAAGAGCAGCTGCTTCTCTCTAAGGCAGGAGTTATTGTACCCAAGCTACTTTGTATCTGTGTTTAACCATGTTCTGCTTTACTGCAATCAAGCTGAAAAACTTGATCACCTCAGCTTAAAGAACAAAAAAAGTTTATTTAGGTCTCCAGGTTCCAAAGTAAAACAGGGAAATAGTTGTTTTGTGAAGCTGCACATTTCTGTCCAAAATCCTCTTTCCCATAGAGGCCACTCAGCAGCAACACTAATGTCTGGGACTGGATTAAAATGGAATGTTTGTAAGTGAACTGAAAGCAGATATAGATCCTGAGCACTAAATATGTCGCAGGCCTATTTTAAAAACTGTTTGGTTCCCACCGGAATTCTGTAAAACACCCAAGCTACAACAAAAAGTTATTTTATCTGAATATGGGATGGGGGAAAGCACAGGCTCAGTCTGGGTCAGCAGCTGAACCTGCTGCTCCTTGTCCCAGAGGAAGGTCCCGACCCCTTCCCCAGCACAGAGGCTCAGTGACACTGCTGCCCACATCACCAACGCTGGACGTGGCTGCAGCACTCCCAAAATTATATAAATCATTACAGAAACAGCCCTGCACTGGAACACATCAGGCAGCCTTTTAGGCAGAGCTGGCAGCAATCCCCCCTGGTAACATTATCAGAGCCATGAACCTGGATTGCAGAGTTCTCCCATCCCTGCTTTGCTGATGAAAGGAACAAATTCACAACGTGTTGGATTTGTGCCTGTAAAATCCAAGTTAAACTAGCAGCAGCAGTAGCATTTCTGCTTTGTCACCCTTTCGACATTCAGAAGCAGCCAAAGATTGATGGCTGGTTCAATTTCCCCACTGTTTTCCCCACAGCACTGGAATTTCATCTAGCCAGTGAAAGCCTCCCCTCTGCCAAAAGCTGGAGTCATTCCTCTGGGGACACTGCAGGTACTCAGCTCTCACTAAAACTCAGCTAAACTCTCAATCGACCACTGGAAAATCTCCCCGTCTTGAAACATGTAACATTTCAGACACTCACCATCCACCCATGTCACTAAGGAGGTGTAACTAAAATTCCCACCCTGTCTTCATGCTGAATTCCAGTGAAATCCACAGAGCTGCACTTCCCAGCACTCCAGCAAGCCTGGTGATGGTACAGATGAACACTGACAGGCCGGGCTGGTGCCTGAGCACAGGCCAGCATTCCCATTATCCACTCTGGAGACGGACAGAGCTCCGCCAGAGCCTGACAGCTCAGCAAGCCCAGGCAGTGCGGTGGGCAGGGAGGCGGCGGCGATGCCAGCAGCACCCATCCCACGGAGCAGATGTTAAACGGGGCTGACTTCTGCTTCTCTCTGCTCCTGCACAGGCTAAGCTTCCATCTCCCATCTCTCCGTGGTAGAAACTATGGAATAAACTGTCTCATGGCCAAGAGAAACCAGTTGCAATAGCCTGTGAGAGACCCATTCCTCAGTACTCGGGTTTCGCTTCATTTTTCCAGATGGATGCTACAAGGTACTCTGTAAAACAGTTTGAGAAACCCAAAGGAGGAGAGGCATTTAAGGAACCCCCACCCCCTCTGACTCCAGAGGACACCTGGAGCTGAGCCATGCTCTACTCCCACAAAGGAAACAAAGGAAATTTTTTTTTTTTTTCTCATAAACTTGCATCATGCAGAGTTGGTAGTGGAAAATGGAAATTGTAATGATCAGTAAGAAAAATAAGAGACTTAAGGGGAAACAATGCTAGTATCATCCTTGTTAGCAAAGTCGGATTTTTTACATCCAAGAGCAAATAACATTCAAAGCAGTTTTATTCCAAGAGGGATCTACTTACTAATGAGGCCTCCTTGAAACAAGTCATCCCCATAACTTTTTTTTTTAACACTCTTCCTAGGAAACATTTTAAGTATGTTTTCAGTGTCTACATTTTTTGAATTTCTATTCAAACAGAGCTTTCAAACATTCTTCCCCCAGGCAAAGAACAAAACAAACAAGCCCCCACTGTTCCCATCCCCACTCGCACTGCTTTCACCGGCGTTCACAGGCGCACCGGGCTTGCGGGGGGCTCCTCCGTCCCCCCCGGCCCGGCGGGACGGGAGCTGCTCCTGGGCGGCAGCGCTCCCACGGAGCCCGGCACAGCCTGGCAGATGCCGCAGGAAACGCCCCGGGACAGGCCCGGGGACAGGACCCGGGACCGCGGCCCCCTCCCTCCGTCCCTCCGAGTCCCCGTTCCCTCCGCCCGGCCGTGCAGCGAGGAGCCGGGGAAAGCCCCGGCACCGCTCCCGGCCCTACCTGGTGCTGGCACTCGCGAGCAAAGGCAGCTGCGGGGCCGGGCAGGGCAGGGCCGGGCAGGGCCGGGCAGCCCCAGGGGCGGGACCCTGAGCTCCCCCGCCTCCGCCCCGCCGCCCGCCTCCCTGGGCGCGGCTGCGGGACGGCGGGGACACGGGCACCGGCATCCCGGCACGGCTCACCTGGGCACGGGTACACGAGCACAGGTACCCCGGGCACAGTTTACCTGGCACGGGTACCCCGCAGCGGTGAGGCCAGGCACGATGCTGGCACCGCCCGTGCCCCCTGCCCCAGCGGAGCCTGGACCCGCCCAGCCCCTCGGCCACCCGCGTGTTCCTCGAGTCCCTGCACGGCCAGGCCTCTCCGGCCCTTCGGCTGCCACATCTTCCCACCTCTTCAATTCCACATAGTGTTTTAATGTCTCGTTACATGGATTTCATTGCTGGTTTTGTAATTTTCATGCGGTTATTGATATGTCCACACCAAAGCACACGTACAGGGGGCCTGTAGTACAGTCTCCTATGGATGACAGTCATTAATCAAACATCACTCTAGGATACAGTGTGGGATGTCCCAATAACCCATCCCGTGGGCTGGGAGCTGTCAGTGTCTGTGCACATCCTGATCCTGAGCGAGAGGCAGCGCTGCTGGGACCAGCGCTGGCCGTGCCCTGGAGGCCAGTGACCTCTTCCTTCCTGTCACCTATTTATAGTCACCCTGTCCCTGCAGCCAGTGCTCCAGGCCACGTGTGTGTGGATGCACAGATAAGTGGGTACAGATGGCTTCTTGGCCTGAGCCAGGCAAAGCCCAGTTTTGATGCTCACCAGCTACAATGTACCTCAGAACATTTTCCCCACAACAGTGAGCGCCCCCGGGCCCTGTGTGAGCAGAGATCTGGGGAACAAATTGGGCAACAAGTTACAATTGTTGGTTAGGTAACCCATTTAAGCTCCTGAGAAGTTTGGTGTAACAATAAACTACTTGAATATTGTTAAGTACACACACGAAGACACGGACCTTATGGCTCATGTGCTCGGGAATATCACACAGAGCACACTCATCCCTCCCGTGGTTGTTGTGTTTGAAGTCTGAGAAAGGAACACGATCCTTCAGAGCAATTTACCAGGAAGCATTTTCTGTGAAACATCGTATGTAATAACACATCTGAGAGCGAGTCAGACATCTCCAACGGCACTCACAAACAATAGAAATTTCTGACTTCTTGCATTTTTTATGGAGTTTTTCCTCGACACTACCAGTGAGTTACGGTAAATCTAAGACAGGCAGGCAGGCCACAGACAGCTGTTGTGTTTCTTTCACTGTCTCCATCATGTAATCAGAGAACTGTCTTGTGCTCTTGAGAGGAGCACTGTACCGAGACAGTGCCACCCTGCAATGGGTTCTCACAAAAACGGTTTCTATGCCACCAACAATGCCTGCTGGAACTGTGTGGAACAATGACATGGTTATTGATAAAGCCAGTGGTGGGTATTTCTCCTCTTTCATGGCTGTAACTGAAGAAGTTTTTTGTTACGCTTTTGTGCATGAGAACATTATTAACTGGAATATTTTAGGTGGGCTAAGAACCATCTGCCATTTTGATTCTGAAGTCTGGGAGAACTGTGCATAACCAGGGCAGGAGCAAACCCTTCATTAAATCAGGAACATCCTTTACAAAGAGGCACTGACACTGCACAATCACACAGATTCTGTTCCCATAACTCAGCTACTTGATGTTCTGCATCATGTTCATATCCTATCATGTATTTGTAGCATCATTACACAACTAAACCAACAATTCACCTGTCCATCAAATATGATTAATGCAAATTGACTTAGCCTTTTAAAAACACTCTGTTCAATTACTTTAAGTACTGTTAAATCACAATGTTTCCATGGAAATTTTAGGTCCCCGTTTCCACTATTCAGCTGGAAATGCAGCTACAGTTGTGCTGTTGAGGGTAGAAAAGTGACCTTGGCATGCTGAACCATTTGAGAGAGTTTCTTTTCAAGAAGCAACCTCTCAGTGCAGAGAGTGAGATGTGGAACCACACACATTCAGAGCAGAACCAAGAGAGTCTCTTGATGTCAGGAAGAGCCTTGGAAACTGCTGTGATTGATGAGATGGGCAGAAAGGTTGTCAGGGAGCCTTGTGCTGTGGCACTGCAAAGTCCTTCAGCAAGGAAACACCTTGAAGTGGGGCACAAACCCCTACAGTTGTTGTTGTCAGCTCCAGAGGTTGCTTTCTGTCCAGCTCTGTGTGGATCAAATCTTGCCTTGTGCAAGATGTTTGACTCACAGTCTTTCCCCACTGTCAGGACCTGGTCTCTGGGCATGTTGTCGTGTCAGCCAGGAAACCACAGCACTTGCATGTCTTTGAAAAGCAGATGCTGGTATTTTGCAGGCATTTCTATTGCTACAATTTGGTTTTGTGCTAAAATATAAGCTGCTTGCTAAGGACACATTGAAGTATGAATGCTTGAGGATTGCACTCAAGGCATCGGAGTTGAAAGGTGATCTCCAAAGTAAGTCAAATGAAGAGAGTAAAGCTCAGATTTATCTTTAGTCAGGATAAAAGGAGTCATGGTGAGCACTGACCCCATCAAGTGGGCTCACTGCTGTATGTATTTGGAAGTATTTCTCAATATTAATGTTGAAATTCCTGTGGAAAGGGGTACACTTCCATTCCATGCTACCATTCCCACAAGACATTGACAGAGAGAATCCAGCTGAGCTGCATCTATTGACACCAGAATTACCATTGGCCCAAATGTTCTATCATTAATCAGTTTAATTTGAAGCTTTGAGGATGTAGAAGTGCCAGTGGGCTTGGGCTGCCTATTTTACATGAGATGAAGGAACTAAAAAAGATAAAGAAGGAACTAAAAAAACCCCTTGACCACAAGAACATTTCTACAGACACCACAAAACTGAAATGGTAAGAGATGAAAGGAGAACTGGGCAACTCAAAAATAAAATACAAGTAAAGACCAGTTAGTCATCTGTGACCAATCCAGTGTTACGTGATGAGCTCCCACAGAAGTGTATTTCAAACTAGTTCCTGAAAAATCCTGTGTTTCTCCCTTCTGTCTCTGTCCAGAGAAACTTGAGCAAGGCCAGAAGATGAGGTTGGGCTTCAGGGGAAGAAGACAGACAGACCAACCTGACTTTAGCTACCTTTTTTTGACTGTTTGTGGCCTGACAGTTTAAATTCTGACAGTCTGGCCTGCTTACTGCTGTCCTCAGGGAAAACAGTGTTGCAGATAAAAAATTCCATTCAATCCCATGCTCTTCATGAATGCTGATGTGTAATTTAATCGTATTTAGATTTATTTTCTTACAAGGATGCATTCGAAAGAAGGAAGCAGATCCTACAGATCACTCTGTGTAATTTATTTGCAAAGAAGAAAATCCTCAAACCTTCTATCAACTGCATTAACTCAGTCTTTACTTTTCCTGGGGTTTGTGGTACAGAAATAAACCCAAGAGCAAGGCTCATGTGACCAGAAAATCTGGATGCCAAATCTTCTGAGAGAGACCTCGGAAAGAGACACGTGGAGAAGGCTTTTCAAGAGTGGACTGACCCAGCAGAAATCCACAGGGAAGGGTGGGACGATAGAGGAGGGTTCCATCCCTGGCAATTTGGTATTGTTACCAATTTAGTGGGTTTAATTACTGTTGTTAGGTTCTGTCCAGATGTTCACAATGAATGGGCTGAAGTCAGCCTTTTCTCAATAACTGTTGTTGAAAAACTGCTGCAGGCTTCCCAGCACTCACAAGAAAAAAGAACCAAAGAAAAGCAGATGCTGTTACTCGATCCTTCTCGCTCACAGCTTTTGTGAACTTTAAACTTTGTAGGAATATTTGAGCAGAGCATATAAAACGATTCAAAAGCAGGACTCTTGAAGCAAATCTGTATTACATCATCTCAGAAAGGCAGTTTTACATAAAATATATTTGGGAATTTCAGGTAAAAAGCTGAATCTTACATTTAGGTAATGACTTTTAATTTTGTTGCAGCTAAGAAACAAAAGTAATTCTATCCCAAAACTGCTTCTCATTTCTGTTCACAATTAAAAATCCCCACAAGCCAGGCTCCAGATCAAAGTGATTTTCAGAGTTGTTGAGTAATCCTGGAGATGTCTCCATGGGCACTGGAGGGGGAAGTGCCACCCTGTGAGTGTGACTGGAGAGGTGCAGCAAGAGGAGCAAACCCATGGGGAGCCCAAGGACCCTGTGCCTGTCTGGGGGAAAGGGCTGCTTGGAATTTCCCCTGGAAAAGAAGCTGCAACTCCAATCAGCCACTCCCACCCTTGACAGGCTGTGCACATTGCCCTTCCCATGGATAACAGCAATAATTACCTGTCACAAATTCCATCTTGTAAAAACAGGGAAGCTCACCTTGCCTGCCTGACTCTACCAACACTGAACCATAGATAGACAAGTCCTCAATGTATTTTCATGTGTGATATTTGAACAATTCTGAATTTTAAAACCTCTCATTACAGTGTCTGTGTTAATGGAATAATATTTGGGGCAATACCAAGGAAGTGTGTATTTTTCAAGTCAGTAAACCAGACTGCAACTGTGCCACAACAGTCGGGTCATTTTCCGTTTAAAGACTCCCTCTCGTGGAAATCATTCTCACTGGCTTGTTTTAACCTATTTTTCTAGTAAAAGTCACTCCATATAAGGTTTTGCAAAACTTGAAAAGGATTCTGTTGCACAGTGTTATCCGTTTTGAAGTCAGAACCCTGACAATAACTGACAGTTCTACATCTGTACTACATTGCCAGCAGATTTTGTATTTTTCTATTCAATCATTGCTTTTTATCACTCAAGAGATTTATTTATTTAGTGTGTAGATAAAGGGAAAAAAATGCTAATTGTTTTTCATCAGTGCTTTTCACTCTATGAGGTTTCTGCTTACATAACATGGAGTGTTATCTACCATGCAGTTTCCCCCTGGTAGAGGTTAAATAATAGTTAGGGGGTGGCTGATTAATGGAAAGTAGAGGATCCCCTGGATGTTGCTGCACTAAGGAAATGGAATTAGTAATGTCAGAGTAATGGAGATGGAAAATGCCCATTCTGGAAAAATACTTCCATAGAAATGTTATGGCAGTGGGAAAGCTGCAATTTGAATCTTGGACACTGACACACAACAGAATTCGATGCTTTCCATAATGTGTGGGACTGAAATAAAATCCTGATTGGGGAAATGTATTGATTCAGTTTTACATCTCCTGAACCACCGATGTATTTTTTGAATCCCGTGAGCTGTGAGATTTGGGCAGCATGTCGTAGCTTTAGGTTTTTAGGATCGCATGCCACAAGTGTTTGAAATGCCGATTTAAAATAATCAGAGCCCAAATTAACAACTTAAAGCATTTCACGGGACATGGCAAAGCACCGGATGATGGTACTGGAGACACACGGGGAGCTCTGGAGCCCCTCAGAGGCGCTGGACACCGTGCTACAGCCCCGTACCTGCATCGTGCGGGGCTGCTCCCGTTCGCACCATTTTCTGGCGAGCCGGGGCTTCCGGCGGGTCACTGTTGGCTGCCGTGCCACTTTTCAGCGAGGACCAGCGCGGAAATCCGGGATTTTCCGCGGTGCCGGAGAGCCCGCTCCGCCCTGAGGCGCCGCCGCCGCGCCTCCGCCTGAGGGCGCGCGCGCTCCCGCCCCGCCCCGCGCGC
>VZSE01009986.1:153457-169780 GCA_013398275.1 Promerops cafer | reverse complement strand
CGCCGTGCGGCCCCGAGGGCGCTGCGGGCGGGCTCCGGGGTCGGCAGGGAGGGGAAGGGGCAGCCGGGCCGAGCGGGGTGAGGCTGCGGGCAGGACTAGGCCGCTTTGCTCTGTGTCACCGCCGCCTCCCACTGCTCCTCTGCACTGCACGGTCGGCAACGCCACCCGCAAACACCCGAGCACGGGCGATATTTTCATGTATGTGTTTCTATATCTCCCCCTTACGAGCTGCTGCAGTTGAGCGTAGGGTGTGTATGTGTATATTGTACCGTATATGTGGCCGATGTGCAGCGTTATCTCTACTTTTAATTGTTATATTGACCTGTGCCGTCATGAACTTTGACAGAAAAATGTCTTTGAGGGTTGAGGGAAAAGCCACTTTCTATTTGAGAAAGCAGCGAAAGTATTCTAGACTGGCTTTTTTTGTCAAAGCTTATTTAGGCTAAACAGAGTGAAATTCTTTCTCTTAATTGTTTATTGTCTGTTTTCAGCACAGTAAGTATCTACAACGTCTGTTGGTAGCTTTGTCTTGCAGTTGTGCTGAATTATCTTTGCACTAAAGCCAGGCAAAGGTGGGTGTCTGCACTGGAGTGTCTGGCAGTGGCTCTGGAGGTTACTCGGTGTGGCTTTTGCTTTGAAACAGGGTAGCTATGTGTTGGGAGGTTTTTCAGAGGTAACAGAGCCCCATACTGAACAGTATTCACTCAGGTTGGCTGTATCCTAAATCATATCAAACCTCAAGGCACCACATCTTTTACAGGAGCCAGGTGTTATCCTGTGGGGTGTATTGGCTGGGATTGATTCCTGTCATGGTTTGGACTGAGGGACCCTTGTGCTTGGGCAGTACTTGGTAATGGGAAGAAAATACCTTGGGGAATTGAATTACTAAATGTCACAATTTAATATGGTTTAGAAAGGAATTTGCTAGCTTCCTGTAGGGATTTGAAAATGTCATAAATCTGAGTGAAAGGCAGAAGTTCCTCTTTGCTGTTTTATGAATAATGAAAAAAATGAGGAGTTCTTATGAAGGACAGCAGTTTGGAAACAAACCTGTTCTACTGGAGGTACTGGGATGTAAAATGTAAATAATATTTTAAAATTACCTGCTCACTCCTGGGCATCTAATGAAACCTGCTTAAGATCAATTCTCATTTTGCTGTATCTTCCTGAAACAGGAGGTAGATCTTAGTTAATATTTACCTAAAATGTTGGTGACTTGTGTTTTTCCAAGGTGATGACTCCACCGAGTGTTCTGATGTGTTGGAATGACAGAAAACTCTTCTGGTTTTGTGTATACCGTCCCAAACTCTGAACAGACACGTGCTACAGGTTGGAGTGTTCTGTAGGAAGAGGAGAGTAGGGTAAGTGAGGAAATACAAGTGGATGAAGGATGGCTGAGAGGAGGGACATGGCAGCTGGAGCTGATGGGGACAGGTAGGCAGTGATTAGTTCAGCTCTGCTGCTGGGGTGTGGTTAGGGAGAATTGAGGTGTGCACATATAAATGCAGGAAGTTTAGGAAGCGAAATGGAGTAACTTAATGAAGCAGGATGTGAAACCAGTAGAGGGATAACCAGGACAACGTGGGTGTGACTGGAGAGCTGGTGAGAACAGTCAGAAAGTGAAGGTAGTGTGATACTTAGCTTTGATTTAAAAAGAAAAAGTTCTCTTGGAGGAAGAAGTGAAGGCCTGTGAAGCCTTGAGAAAAACCTCCTCGGCCTCAGGCTGGGTTAAGGTGTTTTACATGATTAGGGAACATATCAAATGCATTTCTTCAAGAGCAGCCTGGAAAGGGCTCTGCAGGGCTGCAGTCTGAGCCCCAGAGCCTGCAGGCCTCGTGTGCTGTCAGGGAAAGAGTAACTGGAGGTGGGAATAGTAGGGAAGTGCAACGTGATCCTGGACAGCAGCTCACAGAGGCTGCTGGGTGATCAGAGATCAGCTCAGCCAAATTTCCTCTCTTGTGCTGATTGGATGCTTTGGTGAAATCCAAGTGGAGGAAGACTCTGGAAGAGCTGAGGGATGAGTAAGGGACTGGCCAGCAACAAGTGATGTTGTCAGACAGGTGTGAAGGCTGCAGCAGGCTCTGAGACTCCTCAGGGATCAGGCTCAGCAGGGCTTTGTAAAGCCAAGCCTGCAAAAATGAATAAATAAGCAGAGCAGGGTGGCTGCAGAGCATCATCTTAAAGAGGGCTGAGATGTTGATGTGGTTTAGGCAGACCTGAATGTCCTTGGTGTGTGAATGCCAGGCAACCACAGTGGAATTTAATTGTAGCAGACCTCATAGCTTGCTGTGGACAAACACACCTGTAGGAATTCAGTGTTTGGGTGAATGAATTGATAACAGAACTTTTATTACCTCAGTATGCTGTGATCTAACAGGTGACCATAATTGAAGCACTCACAGACTGTTTTTAGTAGCCTGCTGAAGTAAGGTACCAGTTGAACCACATTGTTCTGTGTGCTTGACAAAAGCCCTTATCAGGGGAAAAGTGCAATTATGAAATGAAACAATTCTACTTCTCTGCAGCTCCTCCCCCTTATCAATCTTAATGTTGTCTGTTAATTAACATCCAAGTAAATCTGCAGCTCCAGCTGTGAGAGCTTTTCCTGCTGCACATCCTTGGAGAATGATGCACAGAACACCTGGCTGCCCAGATGGACTACACAATAGCTTTTGCTACAGAGTAACTAACCAGTGCTTCCCTGGCTGCAGAGTGCTGTGGTCTGCAGGGAGCCAGTAACACCTGGGCAGTGCTGAGTTTGAAGGTGGTAGTTTTTTCCCCAGGTCTTATCCCTGCACATGGACCATCCATCAGCTGATGGTATAAACCACAGCAGAGTCTAATAAACCCTCTGCATGCAGGTTCTGGTCTCCTTTCATAACACACCTCCTTCTTGTTGAGCATCAAGATAGTAAATTTTGCAATGCAAATGATACCCAGTGAAGAGTTAAAACTCTGTCCTTGACCTGCAAGGAACTGTACAGGTCTCACAGAGGCTGGTATGAATCTGATATTTCCAGTTATGTTATTGTGATAAAGAATGTTACAGCAGTGTGCTGAGAACAATCCTATCTCAGGGAGTACAGATGTAGCTGATACTTGAAATAAGGCTTCAGTGTGAGATTTCTAAATATGTGTGTAGTGCTTGTTGATTAGAGGAGGAGATGTAGATGTACTGGTGTCTCATTAAGGTCATCTTTATTTTTAAAAAAAGCCTCTTAAGACAAAGTTAATGTATGGGAAATAGATTTGGTGACACTGCTCACTGCAAAATTTCCAGTCTTAATGTAATTCAGAAATGAACGTATAGGCTTTGAAATGAGCATAAATCTGTGCTTAATGAGATCCTCTGGCCAGTGGCCCTCCTGCAGTAATGCTCTGGGCTCCAGGGCAGCCTTACCTGGGAGAAGGGAGCCAAAACTGAGCTGGCAGACTTTCCTGGAAGAAGGGTGGCAGGTAGGCCAAGCTCCCAGACTAAACTTCTGCTTTCTGTTAACAGTAAACTCCTGGCTGGTTAACTTTGATGTCACAGTGCACAGTGCCAGCAGTGGCCAAGGCTGAACTGTGGATATTTACGTGCAACTTTCTCAGCCCTGCAGCTCTTGCTCTCCCAAGAGGAAAGCCCCATCCCCCCATATTGGAATTATTGAGGTTCACAGGTGGGGAACAGAGAGGGTGGAGGCAGAACTCGAGTTCCTACGGATGGGTGATGGCTATCAACACACCAACCCCTTGCATTGACATGTAGCTGATAGTTTAGAATTTACTGACCCCTCTCGTGCCCTCTTCTTGTCTGGACTTCCTTCTTTCGTCTGCAGTAAATGCTGAGGTGGTCAGTTTTCCAAGGCTGAATTCTCAGCAGGGTTTCTCAGTTTAGTTGGTTGCATTTTTTTTTTCTCCTTCAGCACAGCGTCCTTGTGGAATATCACTTTTATTCCAAGATCTGAGTACAGTTTGAATTCCTGCTAATCCTTATTGGAATTTGAGTGTTTAAAAGTTTGTTATTTGGTTGTTTTAATATTGCTTGGGTTTTTATTTGATTTTTTTCTGGAAACGAGTCATCCGTTCTCTGGAAAATATTCCTGACCTTTACTAATGGTTTGGAGTATTTCAGAATCTTTTCTGTAATGTGACCCTTGGAATAAATGTAATACCAGTAGTTTTTTGTATTGAAATAGCATAGTTAAGACTATTTTACTTAGAGGGCATAATGAAAATGGTCATATCTCAGCAAGCAGAAACAGTTTGACAAACAGAGCTGTATATTTAGCAATGAAGGTCTAGTTGAGACTCGCTTCAAATTCAGTTTGTGACAGAGACTGCACAGAGTTCCCAGTTTGTCCATGCATTGAAAAAAAAGTCCCCCTCCCTTTCCAAACTTGGATAGCAGGATGCATTGGTTCCCTGTCTTGGAGTTCATGGTGCTGGTTGGTTTGGTTGGGGTTTTTAACAGCATAAGTTACTGGATATTTCCATCCTCAGAATGCACAGGAGATCGTTGGTGCATATTGGTGCTCTTGGTGTCTTGTGGCTGTAACACCCAACTGCTTTCTGTGGAAAACAGGGCAGTTCCTGCTCTCCTCCTGAAGTACTTGCATGTATAAATCAGTTTTTTCAAGCTTTCTTTTCTACTTCCAGTTACCTCATTGTCTTGGTTTGAAAAGACAGGTGTCTGCTAAGGAAGGCAGGAGCCTCCCTTTAAATGGAGTTTAGCCCTGTGTGCCATCCAATGGAGCTGAGCTGTGAGCGTGCTGCTCCTGCCTCTGCCCAGGAAGGAGGTGGCAGGTGAAGGGTCCTGCAGGAACACGTGCTTTGTATGCCCAGTTTACTGTGCTGGGACATGCTGGAGAAGAAAAAGAACATAATGTGTGAAGATGTTCAGGAAACTTGAAGGACTGGATGTTTCCACAGTGACACATTCATTTGGAACTCAATATGGAGCAGTGACTTGTCTTTATTTACTGCTGTTGAAAATAACCCGTGCACGTGTTGAAGCTGGTACTGTAACTCTGGAATCTTCCAGGAAATAAAGGCAATAAGGCTGGCTTAATTAATTTGGCCAATTAGTGTCCAAAATTGTCACTTTATTTCCTATCTTGGAATAAACTTGGTGTAGTAGAACAGTGTGTGTCTGTAGGACTTAGCAGAGGTGCTTTGTGTACTGCTTGGGGTAGAAGGACCGGGTGTTTCCATCTGCTGAGCCAGGAGTGGAGGGAAGACGAGGTGCAGAGCAGCGCCTGGCACTCAGTAAACCCTTCTTAGCTGCTCTGGGAGTTGTTCCCCTCCGAGGTCTAGATAAGCATGTTTGCCTCAAATCTCAGCGCTGGGAAGCAGAGGCTGCTGGCTCTGTGCTGGGAATGAGATTTGTTCATCTTTCTTACAACTGCAGTTCACTGAGAGGGATTAATTGTGGTTCAAGGAACAGTACTTTGCTTTTGAGAAAGTCCCAGGCCTGTAAGCTTTCCTCTGTTTGTATTTCTTTCCAGTATTGGTTTCATTTGTCATGTGAATGACACATGACCTAATGAAAATCTTTCTAGGCTCCAGCAGTGTTCCTTGTAAGGAGTTCCATGTGTTTGTAATGGCTGGCTATCTGCCCTGCAGGAGCAGCAAGGGAAGTGCTGAATTCCTGCTAGAAATTTTCCACTTGCTTAACAGATCAGTGGATCCAGTTTAACTTAAAGCCTGGGACAAAAGCAGGCATTTCCCATCTTTAATGTTACCTGGCAACATCTGGCCCTTACAGATGTGTAATCCTGGCATGTTAGTTAGCAAGTCAGCTTTTACTCCTTGCAGATTTAAACAGCCAAAGCCAGTTCTAATTCCCTTTACATTTAGGAAAATTCTGGAATGGTAGAAACATTTTGAATGCCATTTGAAAAAAGAGAAACTGCTCAGCAGCCTTGCTGTAACACTGCTGTGCTGACAAAGCCACAGAGATGTTAACCAACTTCCTGAACATCTGATTTGTGGCTTGCAGCGCTTTTCCAACACGGACAAGCAGCACCCCAGGCCCCAGTTAAGGCTACTACAGCATTCTTTTAAATCTTAGCTGTTTGCTGCAAGCTGCACTGGTTCCTTTGTTACTGTTGCAAGTCTCAAAAGTGTGAGGTAATAGTTCCAACTTGCTGGTTTTGTTCAATCTCTTCAGATTTTGTGCTGGAGTCAGATTTTATTTTCGGTTCATACATCAGCTCTTTGGCGGGTGAGTGCTGGTCTGGCAGTGACTGTGCAGAGCAAGGAGGGACTGAGCTTTTCAACAGCTTTAAGTCTTTCTGGATAAAATGGATTATCAGCACTACCCCAGAGTGTGTTTCTACTTGGAGGCCTTACTGACAGGGGCTCAGAGCAAACAATGTGGGAACTTTGCTGGCTGGCTGTGCCACTAATTCAGTGACTGTGGTGAACTACACAAATTTGAACTGTGAATGAAAGGGTGGTTGGGGGAGAGAGGAAGGGTTTTTTTGGTTTATATGAACTAAACTGGATAAATTGGGTCGCCTTGAGGGGACGAGTATCAGTTCTGACATGTTCTGTTTTTTATTTTAGTGCCACAATGGCAACTGCACCTTACAACTATTCCTACATCTTTAAGTACATCATTATTGGTAAGTACCAGGGGGCTCACACCTGTAGATGTTCTGCATGAGAGGCCTGTGGCTGTGCTGTGCTGCTTTCAGTATGTGCTTGTCCCACCTCAGTCCCCACAGGTCACCACACTTCTCTACAGCTTTAGCATTTACTGGAGCATTTTGCATCATTAATCTCAGAGGTTTTAGAATTTATGTTGAAGGCACAAGTGCTGATTGGAAACCATTGCATGAGGCTCATAAACCTCTGTCAGGCTGTAGTTTTGTGTTTAAATGTTGCTTTTAGCTGCAGCCTCCTTGGCTGCTTAGTCAGGGACTCTAAGGGATTGCATTTATTGCTGTCCTGGAAGAACTAGTCTTGCTGTTAATTGTTCAGTTCTTAATGACATTGTGTAGGTGTAAATGATCTGCAGTGTTATTGTGCAGGTTTGTAAGTCAGGCTGCTGTAACAGCCTCAGCCTCTGGAAAAGTTGGTTCTTAAAAGATCTTGCTGTGTCTCACTCTTGGCATTGTGTGAGAGGATCAGTGGAAATGAAGCAATTTCTTGAGGTGTTCTGGATGGTTGTCAGTATTTTTGATGTTCTTACCACTGTAAGACAGGAGCAAACACCAAGTATATTTTACATTTCAGTTTCTTCAGCTGTACTTCTATAACCTTGTGAAATACAGTTGTAAAATCAGTAATACAAATTAACTTATTTCTTAAATGTTCTGGTCTTGCTTGCAAGCTGTACCTGTAACCAAAGCTTTAGTGGCAAAGTTGATAAATTCAAGGATATAGCCAGGGATAGAACACTGCCCATCTGACCTGAGAAATGAATGTCTCTGTACCATTTGTTGTGTGGGAGGAAGAAAATGTGCTTGTTGCAACAATGATTTAACTATTCTTTCCGTAACAGGGGACATGGGTGTAGGAAAGTCCTGTTTGCTTCATCAATTCACAGAAAAGAAGTGTGAGTATTTCAATTCATGATATTTATTCTAACTGGCATTTTCATCCCTTTTCCCTGCCTGTTTCCATCATGCATGAGCTCAATTTGGTGTCTGTCTTACTCTGTATGAGTTTGGATTGTACTGGGTCACATTTTTTGTTTGACTTCAGCAGATGCAGAAACAAATATTGATGTAGTTCTGGCAAAACCTGCTCCAGCCAATCCTGCCTGTGAGGAGTGGGAGGGTGGGATCTGATTTTACAGCTTTTCTGTGGATTTTGATATGGACAAAGAGAAATTTTTTGTCTGAACTTTGCATGTTTTCAATATTGGTGTAGCTTGGTCACCATCAGTTGGAGTTTTTAGTCCTTTTCAGGAGTTCAAAAGGGAAAGAAATTAATAATTTTTCTTTGAGTCCTTGTTTGCAGCCTTAAGCAGCCCTGCAGGACACTTGGCCTGCCATGGGTGGTGGTGTTTAGGGCTTGCTGCAGTCTCTCTCAGCTGAAACATTTTCTCATGTATGGTATCATCACTAATTAGGAATTAGCTTCAGTTCTTCCTCGTGTGTGTTGCACTGGGGTTTGCAGCAGCTGTTACCTCACTCAGTGAGTAAGTCTGGAGGTATCTCTCAGTACAGGCATCACCATGTGCTACTTGAGAGGTGGTAACAAGTGGGTAGGAGCTGCAGTTAAAATATTTGTTTTCCAGTAGAAATAGGAATATCTGACTGTTGTTTTTAGTGAAAATGCAGTATCAGGCAGTTACTTAAATGTTATTTTGCACATGGTGAAATTGTCCATGAGGAGAATCTTGTGTTAGCACCAAGCCAAAGCAGTACAACCAAACTAACATGCCTAACACCTTTGCTGTGAGACTGCCCCTAACTCTAAGTAGCCTGAGTAGGTCCTCATCCTGTCAATATTTTCTTGATCTTCCTGAAAGATGAGCTTATTAACATGAGTTTATCATAACTAGAAGGATGCCTTTTTGGATTTGGTTTAGTGTGTTTGTTGCTACTTATGAAACCAGCATTTTCTTGGACAGTCATGCTATTGTCCTGTCTGAACCAATTTGGGTATTTGTTTTTGAAGATGTGACAGATTCTTTAACTGTATCTTTCTTGGTAATTCCCTAAAAATTATCTTTTCCTACTGCATTAAAATAGTTAACCTTCTGCAAGGATAGACTGGGACTCAGCTGACTTGGTACCTTCTGATATGTATGGCCAAAGAGCAGCAGAGAAGGCAAGGAATTGTGTCACTGTTTTTAAAACTAACAGCAGCTCAGGAAATACAGCATTTTATTTCTGGTTAAGTGATGCAGTTTGGGAACTGTAGCTGTAAAAATGCTTTTTTAGAGACTTAAAATCTAGTAAAGATAACTGAAAACTTGTGGCAGTCATATTTTTGCAGCAAGAAAACCTTGTCCTAGGAAGATCTGATCTTTGCTCTTATTTTTCATGACAGTTATGGCAGACTGTCCCCACACAATTGGTGTTGAATTTGGCACAAGAATAATTGAAGTTAGTGGCCAAAAAATTAAACTACAGATTTGGGATACAGCAGGACAAGAGAGATTCAGGGCTGTCACACGAAGCTACTACAGAGGAGCAGCAGGAGCTCTCATGGTCTACGACATCACCAGGTAAGGGCAGCAGAGCTCTGCGTGTGCTCGGTGAGGTTGGGGAGCACAGCCCTGTAGGTACTGGTCTGTCCCCTTGGCTCAGAGGCTCTGTGTGTGTCTGGATGAGCAGCATCCTGTTGTGTGATGCCTGCCACACCTTATCTAAATTTACCCCAGTGTTTAAAGAGCTGCACATGAGACACAGGCAACGATGTGAGCGGCTTTTCTTGGAAAATCTCGCTGCTGATGAGCCTGAGGAGTTTGCACTTCAGGCTGTGACCACCTGTGTTGAAGTTGTTTTAAAGAACTGGCTTTGTCCTTAGAGTCTGCTCTTCAGCACGTGGATGTTGCTGCTGTGGAGGCAGTGGCAGTGCTGCTCACCTGGCAGGGCTGTCCTCAGCGGGCCCAGCCCAGAGCGCGGCTGTGCCGCAGTGAACGTGCGGAGCTGCCCGTGGCATGTGGGGGGAGAGCCTGGCCTCAGCCTGACCCTGGGCCTCCTCCCCAGCAGCCTGGCACTGCACAGGAGCCACCCTGCCCTCCTCTAGAGGTGACAACTAAAGATGCTGCTCAAACAATAATGCATCAGATGGAACATGAAATACTTTTGCTTTCACACGTCTCTCATCTTCCTCTGGGGCTATCTTGGTATTCTTCAGGCACCTCTTTGTTTTTTCCTGCATATGTAGGTGTATTTCCTGTTTGTGTAAATCTTCAGTGAAACATGACCTTCTGCAGTTTGTTACTCAAGTGCTGTTCTGCTGCACTGTGTTCTGTAAGAGTATTTAACAGGAAACTCTTTAATGTGTTCTGTTCAAACCAGCACCAGCCTTGTCTGAGTGCAGAGCTGTGTGCTAGCAGTGGGAATTGGTCTGGCTTTCCAGTGGCAGTGTAAGAGCTGCTCCAAGGGTTTAAAGTTGACTTGAATTTGTGGTCTGAGTCCACACTGCTGCTGCTTTGTCTGTCTTGAGGTGGGGAGAACAACAAGGATGATGGATGTTGCTGTGTTTGGATGCTGACTGTGCTGTTGGCACCTAAATATTTTATAAAAGGCTAAAAGTGTCCTCTCTTGATTCTTTGCAGAAGAAGTACGTATAATCACTTAAGCAGCTGGCTGACAGATGCAAGGAACCTCACCAATCCAAATACTGTAAGTTGGACTTAATTTAGCTTAAAAGCAAGATTACTTCTCCCTGAGCAAGCGGTGGGAGGCTCAGGCCAAAGCACTGCAGTGGTCTCTGCAAGAGCTGCCTGTGTTTTCTGCACTGCTCCTGTCCCTACTTGCAGAGTGCAGTGATTCACTTCCCTACTGCAGCTGGAGCAAAAGGGCTTCCTCTAAAACTCTTCTTGTGCCACTCACCTCTCAGGGTCTGTTTGAAGCAGTTGGAGACAAAATTGGGAAGAAATCTGGACCAGCCTTGACTTGTGTTACTCCTTCTTGCTTTGTGTCAGTTAAGAGGTGAATGCTGTCCTTAGGCTGGAATGTAAATTGCATCTCCAGCAAAAGCTGACTAGGTTTTGTGGAGGAAGATCCTTCTGGGTCTCTGTGCCCATTCCACAGGGCTGTTGTTCTTCAGTCTGTTCCTGAATGCCTCTAAAATACTTTAGCACCAAACTGATGAGAAAGCTCTAAAGATTCTGTCTGAATTAGGAGCTGATTAAACAACTGCAAGAAGTGGCTCAGGGTACAGCTCATGAGTAAAGAGCAGCACCACTGCTTTTTAGGACCTCATCTCATGAGAACACCCTAAAGCCTTGGAAAGTGACAGCTGGAGATGCTGTTCCTGCTTTCCCAGAGTGGGGAATGCTAGAGCAGAGTTCTCCTGAAGGAGCATGGCTTCTGTAGATAATCTGCTCTGCATATTTCCCTTTGTTTTTTTAAAAAAGTCTCATTAATAATGAAGGTGGCAGTGAAAATGCTGCTAAGCTTTTTGCCCAGACTAACTTTGTCTCTCCTGACCCAGGTGATAATCCTCATAGGAAACAAAGCAGACCTGGAAGCACAGAGGGATGTTACATATGAAGAAGCCAAACAATTTGCTGAAGAAAATGGTGTGTTTTTTTCTCTTGAGCTGGTACATTTCCTACAAGATAGTGATGTTAAAGTGAATCCTCAGCATTGATAGCTGCAAGCTTACACTTCCAGAGTCGTGGAATTGTATGTACAGACTCCTGCTGTGCCTCAGGCAGTCTGCTAACTGTGCGTAGTTCTAGCAATCACCTTGTGTCGATGCCTTAACATAGTCACAAAAGCTTGCTTAGTACTAAAATAGTGTTTTGCATGTAATGGGAAGGTCGTGATGTGTCTGACTTCAGGCTCTTCGAGGTGTGTTGTGCACTGACTGTCAAACCTCTGTCTCTGAACAGGTTTATTGTTCCTTGAAGCAAGTGCAAAAACGTAAGTGGCTTTTGGCTTCAGTAATGTTCACATTGGTCTGTTTGCTGTGACTTGAGAGTAACTTGGAACTGAGACCTCTGGCTGCATTTCAGGCAAAGACTGGTTGAATTCAAATGAACTGATTTGGATTTCAGGCCTTATTTGAGTGTGGAATGTGTTCAGTGTGTAAATGGTTCTTTCCCCTGGGTGTTCAGAGCTGCAAGTTTGGTCTGTAGGCAATGACCAGCCCCTCCAGTAACTGAGGAATTGCTGTGCCATGCTTGGGGCTGGCTGTGTCACTGTGGGGCAGATCTCCAGGGCCACCAGGAAATGTGGCTTTCACTGACATCTGTCAGAACAGAACCTTGTAACAAAAAGAGGTTTTGATCCATAGTGGCTCCCTTGTCTGTAAGCCTCTGTCAGAACTGTCCTGTGCACGTGGCTCAATGCCTTGGCTTATTTTTGCTCCTCAGTGCTTTGGCACATATTCCTTATTCCTGGCTGGTCCTGATACGGGTGTGGTGGCCAGGGAGGGCATTGCCCCGTCCCGGGGCTGGGCTGTTGGGCTGAAGAGGATGATGGCACAGTGCCTGTCAGCTCCAGGGCAGTGCCTGCCCAGCTCCCTCTGGAAGCAGCCCCAGTAACTCCTGCTGCTCTCTTGCAGTGGAGAGAACGTGGAGGACGCGTTCCTGGAGGCTGCCAAGAAAATCTACCAGAACATCCAAGACGGAAGCCTGGACCTGAACGCGGCCGAGTCGGGCGTGCAGCACAAACCGTCAGCCCCGCAGGGGGGGCGGCTAACGAGCGAACCCCAGCCCCAGAGAGAAGGCTGTGGCTGCTAGTGACCCCTCCGTGGCTCCTCCTGACCCCCTCACCTCTGGCTCTAGGGAGTGGTGCTTTTGACCGCTTCCCCATCTTCTGTACATCTTACTGGGTTTAATTAAAACTCTGAGACAAGTTTAACACAGTACTAAACTGCTAAACAACTTTAGATGTAATCAGGTTATCAAAGGCAAGTAGAGTAATAAAACCTCTCCTGCATGGTAAATCTAGAAGTTTTTTTTTCCTTGATTGTCCTTGTGATAGTGTCACCGATACATAATTTAAACTGAGCACTGATGCTGGACTCCTGATTTTACACTTTTGCAGGGCTTTGTCTTGTATGGTTTATTTTATGGTTCTTTGGCCTTTCTTCCCCACCCCTAACTGTTCGAGCTGTCAGTAGTAAAGGATGAGTTTTTGCTGTGAAATGACTTCCGATGGTAGCGAGGGGCTCTGTAATGATGTGCTTTTGTTGGAAGAATTCCCTGTGGGATGTGCTGGGGTCGGGGTGGCGCAGGGAAGCGATCTGTTCATTCTTGTGCTCAATAGCTTTACGTCATTCTTTTGCCACTTTTATCCTTTACCTTTGTTAACAGAACGTAAATATGTATAAAATTTGAAGGAACTGAGCTAACAGTTAAATACATCCTGTGTATATGATTTTAATGAAGAAAATGATGCCTGGCATTAGAGCAGTGTGTAAGAACCCCCTGTTTGTACAGTCTGAGCTCTCTGTCCCCCCATGGCAGCAAAGCCCAGCTGGGGCTGCAGCTGCTGGGTGTCACTCACGGGGTCCCCACGGTGCTGGGGACACAGACATTAACACTAGTGGGGTGTGGCTCTCATTCTGCACTGTGCAATGCTCCCCTCTGCACTCAGCACTGCTCTCCCTGCTTCTCTTTGGCATTCTCGGGCTTCAGCCGTGGCCGGGCTCTCGCACACCTCCTGCTTTTGTACCTGTAACTTTGGGACTGGGCAGAGGCTGAACTGGACAGTTGGAACAACATGTGCTCTCTAGGGATTTTTAACTACTCTTGTATTTTTTAACAGTGCTCTGTGAGGGGTTTTTTTTAAGGGTTTTGCTTCAAGCCTTCAAGTACATCCTTCCTGGGGTGCCACAGCCTGGCCTGTGTGTGAGGGAGTGTCACGTGGTGACCCTGCCTGTGGGGGTGTTGCTGCACTAATGTGGGGTTTCACTGTGGCTCCTTGTGCAGCTTCACTTGGAAAACATCACAAGGTTTAAAAATGGAAGGGGGTAAGTGCTTAACCACAATCCAATGTCCCACTTCAGGCTTACTGCAGCGTTTCAAATACAAAGTAGTCTGAAAATCCCTCTCTAGACACTAAAACTCTACAATGTTCAGACTTCTAAGTAACCAGTGGTACCAGAGTATTGTACAGTCAATGTTAAATAAAAGCCAAAACTGGAATGTGCAGACAATAGGATTTGGGTAACTCGTGTGCTGTCCCTTTGTTTGTCTGGTTAGTCCTTTTTTAACTCCTGTTCCTCAGTAGATGGGTATGTTCAAGATCTCCAGCTCCTGCATCCTGCTTAACCCAAGGCTGCACCAGGGTTTGCCCAGGGACCACGACCTGCTGCTGATGTGAAGTCAGTGTTGTAATGACTACAGCTTGTTGAGGTGCAATACCTGTACTCCCAGAGTAAGTTACAGTAGGTCTTACTGTTTCTGTCACAGAAAGGATCTGTTTGGACTGCTGTACTCATCATTTGATGTAACAATGCTATTAATCTAAATATTTGTAAATAAAGTACCTGTATCTAGATAAACCTCCCTGCTGTGTGCTACTTGCTCTGGCCCTCTGTGCTGAGGTGGGACCTCTGAGTGCAGAGAGCTCCTTGCAGTGCTGGGATTTGTGCTCAGCCTTCACCCTGAGCCTTGCTTGGTACAGACTTCACAGGGCTTCCCAGAGGAATCTGCCAGTGGTTTCCAGAGCTGCTCTCTAAGGGAAGCAGGGCTGGGCCATGTTTGTTCCCAGTCAGCTCTGACAATGGCTGCACAGAAAAATGTTATCTTTAATGAGGATGAGAAAGGGCAAGACTGAGACTGATCCCTGCAAAAGGGTGGGGAGGGCTGGGACAATCCCTGCAGAGCCACTGGCCTGTTCTGGCCTGTGCCTTGTCCTGCTTCCTGAAAGATTTACAAAGTGGCTTTTCCTCTACTAAGGAGGGACTAAGTTGATTGTAAATTTGTTAAGAAGCCATTGTCTGTATCCACCTGGTTCAGACAAGTGATGCAGCCACGCCTCAGGAGAGGAAGAGGTGCTCACCCAGCAGCCAGGAAGAGGGACAAGGACAGAAATGCCAATGTTGGACATGTTCCTGCAAGGAGGAGCCCCAGCAGTCCGAGCATTGTCACTGTCCAGGGCTGTACCAGTATCAGTGTCCTGGAGAACAGCTTTAAGGAAAAGAATCTGCAACCACCCCCAGATAAAAGCATCAATCACAACAGTTTATTTTAAGAAAGTATCCAAAATAATTGTATTTTAAACCTCCATGCATTTGGCAACTGATCAGGCCTTGTAACAAGGTTTCTTTAAAGTGGAAACTGGCCACTAGCTGAACACTTAAATAGGAGGTTGGTTTGGACATGTTTAAATACACATTTAAAATAATTTTTTTAAAAACCAAGAAACATATACATATATATATATAAAAACCTGTTGTCAATTGTACAAAACCTTCACAGTACAGGCCTTGCAGCAGCTGTTTGTGAGTGGTGGCAAAGGCCTTTTCAGACAAGGCTCACCCAGTGAGGTAGGAGAACTCTTCAGAAGTGGCACCTGAGGGCCCCTCTCCAAGCTGTGGATGTGCTTTGGGCTTTGCTTTTAAAGTGAAGCCACTTTTCAAGTAACATTTGTACCTTAAACCATTACAAAAGAACACTTTTCTACCACGCTGGGGTGGAACCAGCTGTCCCAGAGGTTCAGCCACCAGGCTGAACAGTTGAACTGGAAAAGTTCCTGAAAGACCAGGGATGGCAACAATTTATGCAGCAGTAACTCCATGTCTCAGGAGAGCTCCCAGCAGCTCTCACCCAGACTCTTCTGCACAACACACAAACCTAAAGCAGAAGGGACACCAGCCCTGGGAATGCTGTCACTGGGAAGGGACAGCGTGGTCTGTGAAGCTGTCCCATGGCCCCTCTGCCTTCCAGCCACTCGTGTCTCTGGGAGGTTGGAACTGGCCTGAAGCCACATCTCACCTCTGGCCCTCACCGAGAGATTCCTTGGGAGCTGGAATGCAGCACTGGCGATCCCAACGCACTTCCCGGCCTGCTGGGGACCTGTAAAAAGCCCCCAAACCACTGTGAGGAAAGCTCAGCCTTTCCAAAGACATCAGCTGCAGCCAGAGCAGGGGTAAGGTGTGACCACCACCTTCAGAAACCCCTGCCCAGCCCTGGAGAGAGGCAGCACGTGGCTGTAACAGCTCCCAGTGAGAGAAGAACCATGACAAACCCCCCAAATCAGAATCCTGGTCCACAGCAGAATATTACCTGAGCTTTTGTTACATTCAGAGCACCGTGAAGCGATCCCAGGCTGGGGCTGCTGGGCAGGAAGAGGGACTCTGAAGCAGTGCTGCTGACCAGGTCATCCAGCACCTGGAGCTGGCACTGGAGGCTGTGCAGGCTGCCGGCCGTCTGCCGCTTCCCCTGCAGCAGCACCTCCGCCTGCTTGGCCAGGCAGCGCCGCAGCTGCGCCTGCAACACACGGGAGGGTCACACCGGGGCTGGCCACACCGGGCTGGCCACACCGGGGCTGGCCACACCCTGGGGCTGGCCACACCGGGGCTGGTCACACCCTGGGGCTGGTCACACCCTGGGGCTGGTCACACCGGGGCTGGTCACACCGGGGCTGGCCACACCCGGGCTGGCCACACCCTGGGGCTGGGCACACCCTGGGGCTGGCCACACCGGGGCTGGTCACACCCTGGGGCTGGTCACACCCTGGGGCTGGTCACACC
>VZSE01009986.1:137538-153128 GCA_013398275.1 Promerops cafer | reverse complement strand
GGGGCATTGGCAACACTCTGTAAAGTCAGCCCTGAAGGCTGGAAGGTTGAGTCTCATACCACAAGCAGGGGGGCAGTGGGTTTGGGAGTTATTTTTAATTAAGCTCCGTTTTGATGGCCGTGTTCTAACTGAGCCTGGACCTTAAGGTGATTGTGGGTGGTGCTGAACTCCTCTGTCCTGTTGCTGGTATACCACAGGATGATATAAATGAGAGAACCTTGTTGGAATATTCCAACATCCAATTGACTGCCAATTAAAATTACTCATCTTGCTACAGCCAGGCATTTACTGTTCCAAAGCTCCTCTCTCTGGTCATTACAGAGTGGATTTGCCCCAGCTAGAGGAGGACCCCACTCCCTCAGGCTGTTTAGATCATGTTTTGAAGGGGCCCCAGAGATGTGAGGGACACGGATGTGGCACCTTGAGCCGGTCCTCGTGCTGCTGCAGCTTCTCCCGGAGCGCTTCTCCCCGCCACTGCTCATCCTTTGGGAAAAAAAGGCACATTCAGCCAGAGGGACCAACACAGCACCAGGAGCAGCTACTTGTTCAAAGCATTTTACCAGTAAGAAGACTCTGGAAATATTGAACTTTTCTTCCAAGGAGAGGAGCTGTCTGTCAGCAGCAGCAAAGGGAGCAGTCTCGGAGTAATCACACTCACACTGCAGACTCCTCTTTCCTTCAAATGATGCTTCCAAATCTTCCACCGGGTCTGGAGAAGATGAGCACGAAGATTTAAACCCCGTCCTAATTTCATTTTCAACCTCCAGGTTAAGCAAGGTTGCTGCACTCTCCATTTCCCTTTGTCTCTCTTCCAGGTCTTGGGTTTTAACCTGCAGCACAGAACAGTTGGGTTACTAACACCAGTCCTGAGGGCTTTTCCTGTGTAACTGAACAAGGCTGTTCTGGACATGGAGCACTGGACATGAGCTAAGAGAACCCACAATTCCTTCAAGGCAGAAAGAGGAGTAACTTGGGTGTAGTGCAGCACTGGGAATGCCAGAGGGTGGTTGACTCAGGTCTGATCAGGAAGTTGTTGCATTACTTTGTTCCTCCAATGACAAAAATGGGTATTCCATCATTCTGCTGTTTAAAATAACCCAAACCCCCAAACTTTCTCCACTCAGCAAGGACTTACTTGCAGTTTGCTTTCAAACTCCATCCTTTGCATTTTCTGTGTTTCTCTCAGACTCAAAATTTGTTTTTCTGCTTCTCTCCTCTCTGACACTATCTGACCTTGAAGTTGCTTTAGCTCAGACTTGGAGACCTCCAGTTCTTTCTGAAGACACTGTATTTCTCTGTCTTTTTGTTGTAACTGTAATTCTTTTTCTGAGAGCTGATGTTCTGTAATGAACATTAAAAAAAAATCCTGATTAGCAAAAGCTTATCTTGGCCCACTTCATACACAGCAGATATTTTCCAAACACCAAGAATGCAAGCAAGATGAACAAAAATATTTGTTGTGCCATTATCCTCAGCCCCCAGAGATGGTGGCAGTCCATTTGTGCAATGACTCTTACTGCTTTTTCTGATGGTTTCTTCAAGAGCTGCACACCGGGACTCCTCCTTTTCCAGCTTCCCAAGGTTCTCCTCTGCCAGCCTGACTTTAGCTATTGCCTGCTCCAGTTTCTTCTGTTGATCTGTTAGCTCCTTTTCCAACAGGATTTTCTGATCCTTCACTTTAGCTGCACATTCTTCCAGTTTTTTCCCTTCACGCTCTGAGTTTTGCTTGAGGCGATGAAGAACCTGCCAGAAACCCCCCCACTCTGAGCTTGAACGAGCACCAACTCAGGGAGAACAAAACCATCACTAGGAGACATTAGAGAAGTAAAAACAGAATAAATTGGAAAGAACTGCAGTCTAACAGTCCCTACTGACAAAAAATGTTTGTCAATATTTCTTGCCTCTCTCATTTTCAGAACAGCTCCCTCAGTTTTTCTTTTGGGTAACACTTTGCTGAAACTTCTCACCCAACCTGAGCTAAATTTGGCCAAACCAATCTGTGCTTTTGTGATTATTTGTAAACTCACACGCCAAATTTTTTTGGCCTGAATTATTTTTAAGGTCAGGAGGAAGTGAGGCAAGTCAGGGGACTCGTTACCACTTCCTGTTGGGCGAGTTCTGTTTCCTTCTCTTCAATCTTTTTCTGGAGCTGCTGCAGTTGGTTCTCCCTCTTCTTGTGCCTCTCCTGGCATTCCTTGCGTTTCCTTAAATACTCTCGGATCTCCTCCTTCAGGGCTGCCTGCTCTCTGAGCAGCTCCTCCTGCTGCCTGGAGTTGTTTTCCAAATCCTGCAATGGAAAACAAAAGCACATGGCAGGAGGAGCTGGGAAGAGGAACCAGCCCCAAAGGTTTGGGTTTGAGAGAACAGAGCTTGTCACTGGCACACTCAGGGCTCCTTCCACTCAAACCAGCCACTGAGTGAATTTACACAGAAGGAGCCACCAGATAAAAAGCCAGAAGGTGCTGCTTGGTTGGTTGTTTTTAAATTATCTTCTTCCTAAGAAACAATAAACCCACTCCACACTCAGCAAGGAGAAGGCAATAAAGCAATCCCTGCTCTCAGCTCTGCAGGGCTCTGATGTTGAGCTGTGCCCACCTGAGCAGGTGGGGATCAACAACAGACTCCCAGAGTGACCATAAGGATGTGTTTCACTAAAACCAACCTGTTCCACGAGGTGAAGCTGCTGCCTTGAGTCATTCAGTTCTCCTTTCAGTGTTTCCAGTTCTTCCTTTTTCCCTAGAAAAGTATTTGGTGACAAGACATTTTCAATCAGCAGTTTGAAATACCAATACACAGGAATTTTCTCTTTTCATGAGCAGAGAGTGTATAATACAAATACAGTTTATGAAATGTCCATCTTTTCAACATGTTAAATTCTTTCTGCCTATGGACATGTGAGCATGCTGAAAGTTTAATATCATACAGTTCAGTTAAAGTGTGTCTTTTAACAGAACTTCTCTTAAAATGCATCACTGCTTAAACCCAAAAATTGATCTTTACCTTGAAGATCCTCCTGGACAGCAACAATCTCTGCATTCAGTGATTTCTTCTGCTTGTTCAGTAGCTCCACCTCCTGCTGCAGGTTCTCAACATCCAATTCCACTTTTTCCATGTTGGACAGTGCAGTTCTGCTGCTGTCTTCAGCAGCAGTTAAGTCTCTGTAAAATGTGACTCATATTCTTGGTTAGTTGGAAATCCTTGGTGAGGACTCAAAAAATGTCAGTAAAACCCTCTGAGCCCAAGGGGGTGGCACGAGCAGTCAGAACAAGACAAATGTCCTGTTCCAAGGACAACACTTTACTTTTTGTAACACTTCTCATGGCATTGCCAGGAGATAACAAATGCTGCTGATTCATCAGCTCCATTGCTGAATATTTTTTAAATCTGCTGTAGAGAGGCTTAAAGCAAAAGCTCCACAGAACATAAGAAAATGTCTGTTCTGTATCATTGGGCACCACAGAGTTAGAGCTGTATTTTTAATTACAACAAACAGACATCCAAACACTTCCCCATCCCTTCTGATCTCTGCAGGAAAAAAGACATTCCCCCACCTTTTGGTTTGTGACAACTTCTTCTCCAAACTCCTGGAGTCCTCTTCCAGCTTCTCCTTCTCTCTGGTCAGAGCCTCGATGTTGTTTTGCAGAGCTCTCATTTGGGAGCCCAGGAGTTCGTTCTCCTCACGGTCCTTCCTGAGGAGCTGCTCCTGCCAATCCACTTCCCCTTGCTGACACTGAAATAATCTCTGAATATTCTCCAGTTTTAACTTCTCCTAGGAAAAACAGGCTTGGTGAGCACCACATTTATATGGTCCAGAAGCAGAGGGAGTACTGACGTCCTTAGCTGCAGCCAGAGTGATTTGAGTGCATTTAATGGAGGAAGGTGACAACAGAATGGTTCCAAGTACCTTGGGGACCTTTTTAATGCTAGAGATCATCCAGCTGAGTTAAACTCCCTTCCAGACTCATTGTTTGGAAGTGAGGACACAGGATCCAGATAAAAAGACTCTGGAAGCTCCCAAAAAACAGCATCCATCATTCTACAGCCACAGAAGAGCTTCTGTGCTCCCCCACCCCCCTCATACACCAAAAAATCCCATTATTTTAAAGGGCCTAAGCAGACTTAAGACTTTTCTGTGATAAGCTGAAATCAGATTAGAAACTGATTGATTTAAAAGCATCAGGACTCTGTTACCCAAGGCTTAAGAAAATCACAGAGCTCCCAGTTTCTGCATCAGCCACAGAAGCATTTCTTACCTCTAGAACAGCCACCTGGGTCTTTTCCAGCTCATTGACCTTCTGCTCATGTTGTTGTTTCAAACCTTCCAGTTCATTCTTCTCAAGCTCCAGCATTTCCAGCACATGTTTCAGTTCTAGTGAGGTGAAATAAAAAGCAGTTATTGGATTAGGATGAGAAGAACTTCCTTCCCAATCTGCACAAATCTCAGTAAATCCTGGGACATACCCATCTTATGCTTGGTGATTTGCCCAAGTATTCCTTGAAGATTTTCCTCCTCTTTTCTAATATCCTTCTTTAGCTCCAAAAGCTGTGCTCTTCTCTCATTCATCTGGACATCCAGTTCATTCCTCTCACCACTAAGCTCTCCCAGAAGTACTTTTATTTCCTGTGAGAATATATCAGTGTTACAAGGAATACCTTTCTTTGCAATTTTAAATTAGTTTTTCCTTTAAACTGAAGTTCTAAATATTTATAAAATTATTTAACAGTCTGTCATCAGTATTTTGGTTTAACAAACAAAAAATACAGAATATTTAGGTTAAGGCCTTGTTTGTTGATGATTTAAAGTAATAATTCTGCAAAGATTTTGATCTCCAAATCTTACCACAACATTGCCATTCAAGAGAATAATAGGCCTTAAAACAAAACCAGACAAGAAGCCCTCACAAAAGAAAATAAACCACAAAATATAATTAGCCCTGATACTCGGTTTTGATTTCAGCAGGGAAGTACAGGATCCTCTCTGTGCAAATGGGGATGGGGACAGACTGGGGCAGCTCTGTTGTGTTTTACACACACTGATCACACTGATTTCCTTCAGCAGCTGCTCCTCAGCAACAGGAAGTCATTCACAGACTTATATTTAATGTAATTTAGCTCTCAAGAGACCAATTCTGTAAGAGTTACTGGAACTGGGGAGTTCTTCCTTGTGCATCTGGACCAAGCTTTTAGTCACACAAAACCATAAAATTCCATGTTCTATCTCAGTGGGTTTGGGGAGGGGACAAAAAGCAAAATTGATTTCATGGAAACCTCCTGGAATGTTTGTAGCACTCCAAGTCTTTTGCTGTAAGGATCTGAAAACTCATTTGGGAAACTTGCCCTTATTTGGCGAAGCTTTTCATGTGCTTCAGCCTCTCCATCTCGAAGAGCTTCTTTGAGGTCACCTTTCCTTTGGGAAATGCAGTCCTGAAGGCCACGGAGCTCTTCTGTTCTTTCAGTCACCTGCTGCTCCAGGAACAAGAGCTCTTGCTTCTGAGCAGAAATCTACAGTGGAGAAGTTTAACAGAAGAATCAGTGCAAGCTTTTGTTTTTGTAGCTAAACACGAAAAAAAACCCACATGAAAAAGTGTATCAGAGAGACTGGGATTATAATTATGAGACAAAGGTCAATTCCAACAAAATGGATAGCCCAGGGTTAGTAGGCCAAGCCTCACCTGATCTTTCAGTGTTTCCAGTTCAGCTTTCTTGCCCTGAATGAGGTTTTCTGCTTCTCTGATGATTTGGAGATGCTGGCCCTCGTTACCTTCTGCAAGTCGAATATCTCCTTGGAGCTTCTGAAGACTGAGAGTGAGGATAAATACAGGAGTCAGAAGAAATGAGAATATCTTAGGCAGTGACTCCCTGGAGGAGGAAATGTTTAACTTAATACAGTTCATGGTAAATGAAAAGTCCTCACCTTTCAGTGAGCGTTTCTATCTTCTGGTTTAATGACTGCAACTCAGAGTCTCTTACAGCCACCATTTTGTTGATTTCTTTCAAAATACCTTCTTGTTCCCTCTTAAGCCGTTCCAAACTCCTTGTATCTGTTTGTAATAACCTAGAAGAGCATTTATGCCTTTTATATTAACATTTTAACAGCTCTCCCTCTCCAAAAGCAGTGTCTTGATACTGGAAAGAACCCAGTCCTTGTCCTCACCCCGTGTGACACAAACCCAGAGGAGCACTCAGGGTACCTGAGCTGCTGAGCTGCTTTCACAAGTTTTGTGGCTGTTTCCTGAGCCCTCTGCTCCAGCTCCTCTGCCTCCATTTCAGTGCAGGACAAATGGTGTTTGGCACGATTGTACTTCTGCAGAGTCTCTTTAGTCTAAAGCAAAAATTGAAGATTGAGATAATACATTCCACCTTACCCTGCATTTGCTGTTTAAAGGTGAGCTCCTGGCTTGAATATTCCACCTCAGCCTTCTCCCTCTTTCTACCATGAACAAATTTTTCTCCTCTCTTGTCCAGAGCAGAAAACCTTCCTCCTTTTCAACAAGGACTAAACCAAGTTTTTCTAGCACAGTTTATTATTTCCCAACTTACTTTCACACAGAAGCATTTTAAGAGGCCCCGGGTTACCCATGTGAAAATAAACTGCCTAGACAAACAAAACAACACTCAAATCCTTCTGCCCTCAGGGTTTTGTCTTCACTCACCTTGCCCCGGGTGCTCTCGAGTTCCACCTGGGCCTCTGTGAGGAGCCTGTCAGCCTCTCTGAGCTCAGCCCGGCGTTTCAGGAGGGTCTTCTCTGCACACTCAATCTCCTCTGCAACATCCTCCTGCTGCTGAAGGGACTTCTCCAGCTGCAGCTCTGCAAGGAGGCTGTCGGTGCAGCCGTCAAGGAAGTCCCTGAAAGGGCGGGATGAAAAACACGGAATGAAAATATAAAGATGCCAAAGATCTGGGAGCCTCCTGAAGCTCTAGAATTGTAAATGAGTCAAAAAGCTGACTTTTGCTGGGACAAGGTTTAGGTATCTGCACGTGCTCCCTTTCAGTGCATTCCATGCCCAGCTCTCACCTGCGTGTGCTCCGTTTCTGAGCCGCTCGGCGCAGCTCTGCCACTTCACATTCCAGCTCTTCTCTTTCCTGCTCAAGTTCTTCAACATTTCCATGCAATCTTTCCACCTCCTTTTTGTATTTATGCTCAGCTGCCTCTGAGCATTTCTCTTTGTATTTCTGAGACTTTAAATAGCACACAGTGTCTTCCAGCCTTGAGACTTCACTCTCCTGCATACAGGGAACAGAACAACACAATCAGGATCTATTTTCCAGCTCAGGCCCCCTGACACCCAGGAGCAGCTCCAGATGGCAAGGACTGTAACCAGATCCAGACCCTTCCTAGAAGGGAGCTTTTCTTAACCCATTTGTCAGTCAGTTCCCAAGGGCTCCAGCTGCAGCTCTGGTTCTTACCAGATCCTGATGTTCAGGCACGTTGCAGTGGAGCACTCCCAGGGGAATGAGTGGCACAGTGAAGTGTGGAGGCAGAGGGCCATAAACCACCTGGGATCCCAGAGGAGGTGGGCCATGGATGATGGATCCAGGAGCAACTGGAGCTCCAGTGGCTGCTGCAGGAGGAGGGCCATAAACCCCCATGCCCTGAGGTGCAGGGGCCCCATCTGGAAGGGCTGTGTAAATAACTGTGCCTGGGGGTGGGACAAAGGGAGAAGCTTCAGGGCCAGGAGATCCTTCATTTCCTTCACCATCTTCTTTTGCTCTTCTATCTTTAAAAGAGACAAAACCAAATATGTTACTTTTAATAATTTGTTCAGTAGAGAAAGTCTTCAAATGCACATTCTAAATTCTACCTAATTTACAAAAATGTAACAAATGTTGCTTAAACAAAGTTATTCAACAGTAATAGACATCTATATTCACTCATGCCCATCAAAAACAACTCTCTGAACTCTAAGCAAGCCCATCTTTAGTCTGCTCCTAAACGTTCTGAGACTGACACTGACTTACCTTTGCCAGAATTTGCTTTGTAAAACCTATTTCTGACTGGTGAATAAACCCAACATCCTTGGCTGGGCAAGTCCTCCCTCCCCCAGGGCCTGTCCTGAGCATCCCCTCTCCTGGCTGGGGATGTACCAGAGCACCCCAAACACACTCCAGAGTCCTTGGTGCTGTGGGAAGCAGGAGTTGAAGCCTAAAGAAAAAACACAGCATGTGTTAATCTAGAAATGACAAATCATGGCAAAAATGAGTTGTTGTAGATATTCTAATGATTTCTCAGAACAGGCTACACATACTCTGCTGTCTCTCAGTTCTAAGCATGATGCTGCTTTAAAAGCACAAAATCTATTTTAACACTATTGGTTTTAAATTCAGACAAATATTCTTTTGAAAGAAATGTTTGTCTGCACCATCCCCTTTTAACCCTTACCTAAATGGATCTTCAGCACTGCCCACTGAACAGTTCTCTCCCAGGGTTATGTACCCTGGACTCCTACCAGCACAGTAAAGGGCTCTACCAGGGAACATTTGTGTGTGTTTTATTTCAGTATTTCTCCTACATGCCAACCAATATTTGTTCTTAAGTTTCTCCCAGGCCTACTAAACTTATAATGCACTTTCCCCCATCAAAGGGCTTTCCACAAGGAAAATAAACCATAACAGGATTTTTATTCCTGACCTGTGAGGATGGCAGGTAGTACCAGTATCCCCCTCCTTTCAGGGGCTCTGCTGTACTGGTGCTGTGCTCATTCTGCTGTAAGAGCACATTTCTGAGGGCTGCAATTTCATCCTGTAAGGTTTCAATTTCATCTTTGTTACCTGGAAATTAAGCACAGTTTTAGAGCCATCTAAAGCAAATAGTTAAATAGATACTGCATTCAACTTTTCCCTCAGTTTTATCCAGCTAAACTGGAACTGTATTTTAAAAAATTGATTGCTGAGGGAAACAAACTAAATGTTATCTATAATGACAGATATACACAGGAGGTTTGGTGGTTTAAGATTGTGGAAATACAAGCTCAGATCCAGGTAACTGCTGCTCATTTTCCTTACACAGAGCTCTGACAATGTCCTAGAGCAGTTTAAATGGAATGCTCAGCACAATCAGTGTTTCCTAAACAGCTGTAAAAAGTGCAAACTAATGAACATTGACACATATCCTGTATAAACCTGTTTAGAAGGATATTCTCAACACTATTCTCTAGATTCTCAGTTCAAACAGTAAGAAATGGGGAATAACAATCTTCTGTCTATCTGCAAGAAGTGGAGAGAAAAGAAAATTACCTGTCCCAATATTATCCAACAACCATTTCAAACGTTCAATCTCTGCTTTTTGCTGTTCCACAGCTTCACTTAATTTATTAATTTCAAACTTCTGAATGTTTGATGCAACAGTTTTCTCACCAGCTTTCTCCATTTCCTGCAGAAACTATTTGAAATAGAAGCTTAAATCACAAAAAGTTCCCACTCAATGCCACAAAGCTGTTCTTCCCATCCCCTCATATGAGAGATGTTTGAGTCACCAGGTGATGGTTTTCCTTAAAACTCAGCTGCTCCAGGCAGTGAGGTTTTCAGTTTGTTCTTGGGCAGGTGTCAGGTGAGGGAAGAACACTGTGATTTGGGAAAACTTGAGGGGAAAAGGGCAGGGCAAAAACCTCTAAACATGACATTTCCAGAAACTCACTGGTATTTTATCATATAACACAGAGTAAACAACCTACTTGCTCTTTCTTCTCCTTCAGGAGTTGTTGTAGCAATTCTATTTCTGCTTCTGCTTTGGCAAGAGCCTGGGAAGCACGAGCTGCCTCAGCACAGAACTCCTGGGCTTCCTCAAGCTCCTGAAATTGAGATTTTCATTTAGGCTGTGGTTTGCAGGAACATTTCTCAGGCTTGACATGTGCCCTTGTGAGAAGCTAACCACTGAGAAGCATCAGCACCTGACTGCTCTGGAACTCTAGATACATGTAAAATACTGTTTCTCCTTTAGCTCTACAGTATTGGTACAGAGATGCTATTATGTAGCAAAAGTGCTTCCCAGTTTGAAAAAGAGTTTCCAGTCCTTTCTTTCGTTTTTCTGTCTTACAGAACAATGTATTATCTATTGTTTGCCTTTCAGCTAATAAGAGATGAATGAGCTTCCCCCTCCCTTTCCCTCCCACAGCAGGAAGGTGCCCATACCCAAATTTCCTCACTCATCTACTGCATCTCAAACTCTGCCCAAAGCAAGAGCTCCTATGCAGCTTAGAAGAAAGCTCTGAAGCTCATTTGAAGGACACCAGCACTGCTCCCACTGCAAAAGCATTAACAAGCAATTAATTAATTGCCCATGCTGATTTACCTCAGCTCTCTCCTGGTTAATCCTGAGCACAGTCCCCTCCAGAGCCTTGAGCTGGTTTGCAGCCATGGAGAGCTCGCTGGCTGCCAGCTTGTCTGAGGTGATCACTGCTCTCTGCAGCTCCTTCAGCTCCTTATCCAGACTCAGCACTTGCATTTGTGCCCTGGCATCTTCTATTTTTTTCTGAAAGCAGGAAAATAGACTTTTACAATGTACTTTCTTTCATCCTCCTCCCCTGCCCCATTTTGTATTATTTAGGAAAAAAATCTAAAGGGAGGACAAGCAGTAAAATTCAAGGAAAACAAGATGTCATATTTAACATTTGTGTTCCTACATGTGTTGTTTTAGCTTAGAAAGCAAAAATTCTCAAGTTTTTGTTTCTTCTTTCCTGAGCAATCAAACAGTGCACAGACCTGCCCTCACCCATTCTTACCCTTTTCTCTAAATTCTCCAGCTGAGCAAGAATAGCCTCTTTTTCTTCATCTGCCTCCTGCAGCTGCTGATCAGCCAGGCCCTGAATCTCCTCCATGCTCTTTATTTTTTCATGTAAACATTGAATTTCATTCTCTAACTGATGGACCTTGCTCTTATTTTGCCTGTTTTCAGCTTTAACCTGTAAGTAAAATACACTAGAATAAGTAGCCAGAACTTTTTTCCAATCAAAAGCCACCCTGTTTTAATTATTTAATTAAATTTCTGGGAAATGCAGTTACCAGCATACTTTGCATCAAAACAGAAAAGAAAGGTAACTACTGTGCCACTGTAACTGTAATATTTTAAGAGTGCCTCAGTTAATTTATTAGAGATATGTATAATGATCTTTCAAGAAGGTTCAGAGCCATATTTTTCTAGTGGTCATTAAAGTCTTTGTTGCCTCTGAGACAGATCATTGACTAAATTCCAATTCACCAAATAATCAGGTAAAAATCAGGAAGACTATCAATGAAAAATCAAATCAGACTACACTGTTACACAAAGGACAGAGCACAGCAAAGCTTCATCAAGTGAAACTTGATCCTTCAGCTGCAGGTTACATTTTTTAGGCTAAGCTGAAATTGTCTCACTCTTGCTTTTGTTGTTTGATACGTGCCTGTCTGTATTTCTCCTGTGTTTCTTCCAGTTTTTCCTGCTGGGATACCATTTCTTCCTGCAGCTGTCTCTGTCCAGCCCATGCTTTCTCTTTTTCCTTCTGTGCATCAGCAAGGATGCCATTGAATTCTTTCTGCAGACTTGTAAGGTTTTTCCCTAAAATATCAGCTGAATTTGGACACCTGAAAGAGAAAATCCAGGTTCCAAGACAGAAAACAGTGATTTTAAGCTGTGATCCCAGATACAGAAATCATTAATAACAAGCAGTGCAAGTTTGAGACATGCTGTGTAATCCATTCAGATTAGGTTGGAAGAGCCCTCTGAGTTCATCAAATCCAACCATTCCCCCAGAACTGCCAAGGCCACCACTAACCCATGTCCCCAAGTGCCACATCTAAATATTTTTTAAATCCCTCCAGTGCTGGTGACTCCACCACTGCCCTGGGCAGCCTGTTCCAATGCCTGGTAAGAATTTCAGTAAGGAAAATTTCCCAGATATCCAACCTGAGCCCTCCCTGGCACAACTTGGGGCCATTTCCTCTTGTTCTGCCCCTTTCACATGCTCAAATCTCACACTGTACTTTTATTTTACTCACTTCATCTCTCCTGCTCCTGTCTGAAGCTTTTGCCTGAGTTCATTTATACAAGCCATAACGTCCTCAGGGTGAATTAAGTTGCCAACTGCATGGTTTAGCTGATTATGGAGATCTTTAAGCTGTTGTTTTAGGAAATTATTGTCTCCCTAAAAATAGACCAAAAAAAACCCCACACAAATATAAGCAAACAGATCCAAAAGTGATAAAAGCTAGAATTTTTAATACACCAAAAGCTTCACCTGCAATTGCTTGAACTGTAAAAGCAGCTTGTAATTTTGTTTTTCCTTCTCCTCTGCCAGTTGTGCTTTGGTCTGAGCATTCTCTAACAGTTGTCTTTCCTTTTCAAGTTCATCCTGCAGGGCTGACAGCTCCATCTACAAAACCACAAAACCTCCAGATGAATATTCCCACTCCCAACCCCAACCTGTCACCCAAACACACGACAGATGTATTTCTCAAAACAGTAACAATATGACAGCACCTAAAAAAGATCCAACAAAACAACCCCAAGCAAACCATCTGGACCTTGCTTCAAAGCAAAGTTCTAAATCACAGCAAACTGATACTGTGGGGACACACCTAAACCAGCAGCTGTTTGTGATTTAACTTTGGAAATGAAGTGTCCTTGGGTAGCTAACACCTCTGGCAGCACTCAAGCTCTGTTCTTACCTGGCTAAGTTGTTTCAGTCTTTCAAATTCTTCTTTTTGCTGCTTGGCTTCAGCATCTCTCTCTCTTAACTGAGTTTCCAGCTCAGCCTCGTAGGTGCTGACCTTCCCCTGAGCACCTTGAAGGGACTCATTTATCTCTCTCTGCTCCTGGAGTGAACTCTCCAATATTGCAATTTCCTGGAATTTAATATCCATTTTAGAAGGATGTACATGGGAGAGCCAGAATTTTAGAGTACATTGCCTCCCTTTCCTTTAATTCAGGAGCTGCATTAAAACTGGAAGGTGGGTGGCTCTTCTACCTGCAAGGTGAGGTCAGTGGTGCCACTGACTGTCCAAAATCTACACTCAGTTTAGAAAGGTGGAGTGAAAGGTGGAAGTGAAACAGAATTGTGCCAGGAGTTCAGCTTTACACAACACTCATCAGGATGCCCAGACAGCTCTGTGCCACTGGCTGACAGGACAATCCAAGCTGCTGACACACACCCCTGGCCAGTGGCAGAGGTTTCACTGATGCCATTCCCCACGGTGTCACCTGCAAATCCACTTGCAGTGGTGTCTGCAAGGTGAAACCTGCATTTCTGAGCCATCTCCCACAAAGCACAGATTTACTGCATGTCTCTTACAACTGGTTTTAAAGGCCAGATTCTATTCTTGAGGTGTGTGGGCACATCTCATCACGTTACCATATCAGAAATTATTTTGTCCAAGGAATTGTGCTTCCCTAGTTCCAATCTGATCACCAGCTTATTTTTTCAAGTTTATTCTTAGATATCTAAACTTGGGAAAAGAGGTATTAAGCCTTACTTTTCTCATATTTTCTGCATCCATGGCAACCACTTCCAGGTTGTTTTTTTCCTCCTCCAGATCTGCCAGTCTTCCCAGCAAAGATTCTTTTTCCTTCTTCAACTTCTTACACTCCTCATTGGCCTGTTTTGCCTGATGCTTCACACTTTGCAGGTATTCCTGTAAGCCAGTGATAATACTTTCCAAATCCCTTTTCAGTGCTTCATTTGTTGCTATTTGACCTGCAGGAATGCAAAATGAATTTGAGGTAGTTAAGAAGCCACATTTATTTACCAAACAAACCAAACTGCCTTCCTTCATAATTTCAAATGTTTGCCATTGGAGTAAGTAAAAACAAGCACCTAGAACTCAACCAGAAAATATTGTTTTTGAGGTTAGGATTCCCAATATTACTGAGTTAACCTGGCCACTGGAAGAGTTAAAAGAAATTGCAGCTCTTTGTGCATTCCTGCCCCCCTTTCCCAACCAGGTACAAGTGAGGTGAGCACACACAGTTTCCTTTTACATCAGTTAAGAATAGTTTCTTAACACTTTTGTCCCCATTCTGTATTTCATTTGAGCAAAGATAAACAAAACAATCCTCAATTCAATTGTCATGTTGCCCTATGCACAAGAAATACCTTAAGACAAAAATTAAAGTTTACCATCAGTGAGCTGCTGCTCCAAATCCTTGATTTCCTCAGTTTCCTTTGCAATCCTGGAGAGCATCTCATCCAGGCGAGTCTCCAGCTGCTGGCAGTGTCTGTTCATTATATCAAGGTGCTGTTCTTTACTTGCTTTTTGAGCTTTCATGTGAGCCTGTCAAGTAACAGAAAGGTAAAACAGGGCATCAGCACAGATTTAAAAAATCAAATTGGGATTTTGTCTCAGTTCTGCAGTGTCTCACTATCAGCAAGAAAAGCCACAAGCTCAGCACACACTTGGTGCTTTGGGGTTTGTTACTTGTTGTTATTTTCCCTCAGTCCTGCCCCACAAAGGACCCCAGATAAGCAGCAATCTGTGACTACCAGCATTGTCTGCAGGCTCCCCCCTGCCCAGGCTGAATAAAGCCTGCATTTATAAATTAGTACTCAAGGCCACTATCTTTCTTCCTGCCTTTACATTTTGTTCTACCACTTCCCCTCTCAGTCAAGAACAAACATGATTTCTCCCAGAACCTTTAATCCTGTCATCCTGCATTGCCTCACAGCAGATGATGCTTTAGAACATGTCAGGTCAGCACTTGAATGAAAATACTCTGAACAAACAGCAAGTCGGGCCAGCTTTACAGTTACTAAGTAAATATTCCTAAGTAAATCTTATTTTATTAAAATATTTCTGGGAGATACACCACACAGCTCACACAGACTTTGGCAAGGACTTCATGCATTTAGTATGAATTAACTGATTGTTTCAGCTGTTTACAAAAACTTGGTTATCAACAGAATAAAGTGTTACTTCTTACCAGGGTGAAGTTGCTCAGAAACAACCCAAATGCCAGAAACTTGGGAGAATATAGAATTTTACTGTCATGATTAACTGCATGTTTTTCTTACTACTCAAAAAATAAATCCAGCTAGCAGTAGAAAATTTGAGTTCTCAGAAAAAAGAACACTTACAAAGTTACTTCCATAACAAAAGTAAATGGGTAAAACCAAAGCTTTTTGTATTTTTAATGGATTAAACCGGAAGTTAACTTAAACATCCCTATCAGCACAGTTCGAGTTGTCACCTTACTGAACACAAAGTGCCCTGCAGCTTTCAAAAGCGGAATTTCAACAAGTAAAACCCGAGACGCTGCCACTGAGCCATCTTGCTGCAGCTGCCGAATGGCAGCAAAAGTGCAGTTTTAAAAAGAAACAAAAAGCCACAAGTCCCCGACCACTTACAGCTTTGCCTTTGTCTTTTCTTCCTGAGACAGCACTTGCAGAACGCCCCACCCCTGAGCGGGAATTCATTTCAATAAAGCACCGGGAGCTTCAGCTCGGGCAGGAATTGAGCGGAGTCTCCATGGGGTCCGGGGCGGGATCCGGGGCGGGGGCCGGAGCTGCTGCCCTGGCTCGGCTGCCCGCTCCGCTGCCGCTGCCGCTCCCGTTCCCGGCCCCGCTGCCCGCTCCGCTCCCGCTCCCGTTCCCGGGCCCGCTCCGCTCCTCCTGTGTTGTGATTCG
>VZSE01009986.1:98021-137473 GCA_013398275.1 Promerops cafer | reverse complement strand
CCGCTCCCGTTCCCGGCCCCGCTGCCCGCTCCGCTCCCGTTCCCGGCCGTTGGCCCGCACGGCGCTTCCTGTGTTGTGATTCGAAGCGAGGGGCGGCCGCGGGAAGGGCCGGGCCCGCTCCTGCCCCGGGCCCGCTCCTGCCCCGGGCACGGCCATTCCCCTGGGAGCCCTCCCGGAACGCGCTCGGCCCCTCTGCCACCCAACAGCCGAAGAAATTAAGTTTAAAAATACAAAAGGAGCTTTTTAAACAAATGTTTGCACGCCCCTGCTGAAAACGGAGCAAAGCATAAAAATACTCCCATTTCTCACTTAAGAGCATCCGGCTGGCCTGAAAAACTTCCATTTATGAGAGATAAAAGCTTTTTAAAAACATTATTAAAGATAATTCAGTTTCATTTTAGTTTCATTTCTAGAAGTGTTTGCTGTACCTGAACACAGCTCTAGCTCAGAAAAAGTCCTGCATCCCTGATGATCATAAAGTTAGGTGGAAGCTCGAGCTCTCCTTGGCACCCAGCCCTGGGAGATGTGACCTCTGAGGCCGTGCTGATTCTCAGGACTGACAGGACTGGAGGTGACAGCAGAGAAAGGCCATCAGTCCCCACCAAACAGGCTGGATAAGCACTGCCAGACACAGATCTTTAGAAACCTCTAAGGCCAGACTCCACAGAAAGATGCACAAAGGATTTCTTACACAGAAATTGTCTGCAAGGCTCTGCTCAGCATGTTTGTGCAAAGCATGAAGATTTAATTCTTAGTGTGCTCTACAGCACCTGCTGGGAAAATGAGTTGTTCAAGTGTTTTACCAAAGCTGGTTGGTTTGGTGGGATTTCTTAACTGTAAAGATTTTTTAACTTTCAAATTATAAGTTAATGACTTTGATAAACAGCCAAAAAAAATATAACTCATGAAACAGGCACAAGTGTATGGTCACCTGCTAAAGCTGCCTTTAGTCCATTGCACAGTACATAAAAACTTCAGATTCTGGTTTTACTTACATGCCTTGGATCCTCAGGATTTACAGAACCAAGAGAACTCTGCAAATCTTCAAGCTCCTTCTGATTTTTTCCCATTTCTCTTTTCTGTTTCTCCATTTGTTTTTCCAGTTCTAAGGTTTCCTTGCGTAGCTCCTGCAGGATTTGTAACTTTTCACTCAATTGCTGTTCAGTTGCTTCCTTGCTGGCCTGGGAGATCTGGAGACAGCATTAGAAGGCTGAGTGGTTGGAAATACACAGATAATCAAGAATATATTTAACATTTAAATAAAGAAGATCCTGGTCACTGATTTTCAGGCAAGTTTAAGAACTAAAAATAGCAAAAATTGATGAGAGTTGAAGAAGTTTTAGTTTAATGCTGATAAATTAATCCTTGCTGCCAATTCTGCAGCCACATTGCTTACCAGCAGCACAACTCAACCTATACAGCAGGTTCTTCCAAAGGGTTCTGGGGAAGTCAGCAATGAATCAGCAGCAACACATGGAACAGATGCCAATAACTGCATGATGATTTATGAACAAGCTCTCTAAAACCTGGAAGATTTTTCTGATGCTTGACATACAAATTTATGTCTGTACAGTGGCCTCTTTATAAGAACGGGGAGAAAAAGTTGTATTTTCTTACACCAACACCACTTCAAACACCTTCCCTTGCTCTTTGTGGAAAAACTTACTTTTTTCTGAGCCAGAGCATCCTCTAGTTGTTGCAGTTCCCCTGTTACTTTCAGCACTTGTTGCTCTGCATCTCCAATTTCACTTTTCAGTTCTTCTAATCTTCTTTGTGCTGCAGACAAAAGAAACCCAACACAAAACCCACAGTCTCACAAAATACATTATAATATTGTGTATAACACTGACACACAGCAGTGTATGAACACATTAATCAGCACACCATTAACACAGTGATAATCACAGCTAATGCATTCTGGTTTCTCAGAAAGTATGCCCAAAGATTGTTTAACAAGTATTACACAATTAAATTCATGCATCAAATATGAAACCTCCCTAGAGCTGTGTTTTCAATAACACCTAATGCTCTCATTCTGAGTTATTTTAAGATAACAGCAGTAAGAAACTGTAGCAGTTTTGACACCAAAAATGCATCAAGTTCAGAGTTTAACAATCACAGCACTTCCAGCCTTTGACACACTGTTTCTATTCTTATGTCAAGCACGTAACCACTGGAATAAATCACACTTACACACATGTTTTTATCTTTATTTGATAAAAAATAAGGTTTTACCTGAATTAATCTTTTCTTCCTTATCCTGCAGTATTTTATCTAGGCTTTGGAGATGTGATTCCAGCTGGGGTTTTGTACAGGAGCCATCTTCCTCCTGTTGCATTTTCCCAACCTGCAGCTGCTGAGGTTTGTCAGAGATGTAGCCTTCCCTTATAAACATATTTCTTTTGTACCTGGCCTTGCCAATGTAGGGACTTTCACCAGGTACATTATCAAGTTCAACCTCCTGAAATGTAGAAAGCAGAGTCTTTATCTCAGAACGATGGCTGCAGTCAACTCCTAACATACATTTAGTTCTCTTATCAAGCATAAAAAGGAAAACCAATTTGAAATTAGAATAATAAGAAGAAAACAGATTACACTTAACATTTTTGGCCTTGAACATTGTTATTTATAATGGAATTAAAATCAAACAAACACAGCTGGGGTGTGACCAGTTTGTTGCAGATGTCTGGAGGAACTTTTTCTTAGTATGTTGAATTTACTTAGATTATATTTAGTCTGTTACATTGTTGCACTTAAGTTTTACTCAGACTAGCTTCATTGTAGTCAATGACTACTGATCTTTACTTTTCTTATGGATTTCATTCTGGCATTTTTGTTTGCATGTATGACAAAGGTTGGGCCTTTAATAAAGCAGTATCTATTAGATTACAGAAAACTAAAAAGGTTTTTATTTTCCAAGTTGAAAAATCAAGGGAAACAGCAATAAAAAGATCCATGATTTTAAAATTATTACCTCTGAGGGAACATAATTTAAGGGCTCAAATTTGACATCGATCTTGTAAAAGGCCAGCTCCTGCTCCAGCTCATACTGCTTCTGGCAAGCCCGGGTCAGCTCCACTGTCTTCTGCTTCAGCTGAGGGACCACAAAGCCCAGGGAGTGTCATTCACTGGAACTCACTCATCACTGTCACACACACACTGCAGCTCCACAGAGAGCAGGGCACAGCCCTTATTGTGGGAACACAGCTCACAGCACAGTTTTGGATCAGGAATATCACAAAGGGCAATTTTACAATGGTGACTAAGAGGAGACAAAAGCCCCACAATTAACAGAACACAAATGATCACATGAAAGGCCTGTTAAGTTTACATACATGAAAGTGACAAGTTTATTTTTAAACCTAATTTAGGATAAAACAATAATTTGGGTATGATCCTTTAGCAAAATCTAGGCCAAAATAACAAATATATTTACTGCTACTAGTGAACATGACGACTATTAACCCTCATGGTCTGTAGAAAAACCAAAATATCTCAATTGTCAAGAGTACAAAGTCTATGTGTTTTATTTTAGCTTAACCATGGGCTAGATTGGTTTTGAGGTTATTTTTAAGTAAAGGTCCATCATGTGATTTCTTTTTAAATCAGCTTTTCACACTGAATACCTGAGAGAGAACATGCAGCACGATTCCAATAGAGAGTGGAAAGCAGGACTAATGGAGGAAGAGAAATAGAACAGGAAAGGCTTAAAGAAAGATTTCAAAACCTGATAAATGTCATGCAAAAATTAACTCTGTTTCAGAGAAAAGGGGAAAAAAATAGCAAGAAAACTGTATTCCAAACCACAGTGAATATAAAACCTCACTGGGACACTTCATAATAATGTTGCTACTGCAGGGAACATGCAAATACGTCCTAGAAATGAAACCAGCCATGCAATCCAGGGGCACAGTGGGGCTACCTTGAGTGAGGAACAAAGGCTCTGCAGGAAGGGGATTGTGACAAACCCAGACACCAGCTAAAGGGAGACAGAAGTGAGCCAAGTTTGTCATCCAAAGGAGAAGAGTGGGTTCAAGCTGCAAAGTATTTGCTGCTAAATCTCATTATACTGCAAACTTCATTTTAAAAGCAGACTGCTCCTTAGTGTGTGTGTGTGTGTTCAGAGAAACAGCTGTACAAGTACCAGGTATGAGAGTCTGAAGGATAAAATCCAAATACTAAGTTCCCATCAGGTCATTCACAATCCAGCACTCACAAATCAGTAAATCAGTAGGACTTTGCTTGCATTTTATGGCTACCAATGAAAGAGACTCAGACATAAGACTTTAGGATGATGTGAGTAAAATATAATTAAACTGCTGAGCATTACCCAAAATAACAGTCAAGGGCTATTACTGACATACAACTTGTGTGCACATCTTGTTTTTGTAAAAGTAGCAATTTTCTTCCTTATTGCAGCAGCACTTTAGAGTCTGACCAGTGCAGCATATTCACAGCATCAGCAATTCAGCATAACCTTTCATCAACAGACTAAGTTTTAAACAGAAATACATAAATAATTACTAGAAACAAAGAAGTTACTATAAATCACAGGTGTGATACTGAGTGCTGCTTCCATATACTTAACTTTTCCCACAGAAAGAATATTGAAGGTCAATAATCACTGTCTAAAGAGCTGGAAGTCTCTCAGTTTTAAAATTAAATTTTCAGGCTTTTGAACTCTCACATTGACAATTATGTGTCCAAAGATTTCCTTAGTGCCAGGGATTACCTTACCAGCTCATTTTTGGTGCCCAGGTCCCTCTGTAGCTCTTCAAAGCTTTGTCTTTGCTGCACAGCCTTTTCCTTTAGTGACTTGTTGAGCTCATCTTGATGCTGAAGTTGCTCAAGCACTTTGGACTGGTTAAGCTTCACGCTCTCCATCTCCTTTTTTGTGTTTTCCAACTCTCTTTCTAATTTTTCTATCTCTTCTGAAAGACAAAATCAGAGAAACATTCCTGTAGAAAGATCTTTTCCTTCTAAACTTAAATCTTCTGTCATTCACTTCAGATTTAACAGATTATTACCTAAATTAAACCTCTCCAGAGCTTCCTGCCTGTCATGGTTTGTCACTGGCTGTCCATCCAGATTTTCCAGTGCCCTCAGGTGGAATATGGTGTACAAGCAGTAGTGAGGCAGGCTTGCAACTGGGTTTCCAGCAAGGAACAGAGAGGTCAGATCTTGCAGAGGCTTTAGTTTAGCTATATCATGAAGCTAAATCAAAGAGAAACAAAACAATGATTAGACATCCTTCTGAGAAGAATTAAACCACCAGGAGTAAATTTCTGATTATGTAGAATGTTCTATGATAGGTCTGTATTAAAAGATTGATTCTAACCTTTATGCTAAAGAATAATCTCTAAAAACCTACCAAAATACACAGTATTATGACTAAAGTCACCTCTTAAAATCAAATTATTTCCTCTATAAAAAATGCCACTGCAAAGAGTGTAAATGCAATCAAGCTTTATCTTGGAAATTTCAAGATACCAAGGCCTGTGGATATAACCCCCCCAAAAAGTTATGCTTTCCCAAACCATAATATAGGTTTGTATCTTCAATACCTGCACAACAGGAATTTCTCTGATAAATAACTTTATTAGGGTCCCAACTGCTGCATTTCACAGCAGACTTTGTGGAAAGACACTCAGCAATTACCCAGAGTAAGTCAATCAGTGTAAATAGCCCAGCTCACTTCATGAAAAGACTGAACAATGCCTGTTTCTAACTCTAATCACTTACTGAGGACACTTTATTCTGTTTCAAATTCAGGCTGCGCAGGGATCTCAGTTTCTTCCCTACCCACACAGGGATGTGCTCAATCTCATTCCCTGCCAGGTTCAGCTTCTGTAGGTTCTGCAAATGTTCTATGCCTTCAATTTTGCTGAAAATGAGAAAAAAAATGGAATCTGTCATGAACCACAGCAAATTAAAAGTGAAACTGAGGCGTTATGGATAAACTACAACAAAATCTGTTACAATTAATTAACCAAGAGATCAGCAAAACCATTATTTACTGCCATGGACAATTCAAATGAAATTACACCACCTGACTTAGAAGTACTGCATTAAGACCAAAAATCACAGCAGGATTTTCTATCATTGTCACAAACTCATAACTGTTACATGTCTTCATTTCAATATTAACACCATTTTAATGTGTGGTAACTCCATTTTAATAGGCAAAATTTGCTCTTTCCCTCCCGAGAACATAATGGGACAAAGATGAATCAAAATAAAATTGTTTTGTGGGGAGTTTTTTCCCCCCATAAAAAGGAAGGATCAACTATAAACTGACAGCATGAAGAGCTACATTTTTAGTGTTTTTATTAAAACTATTGAGGAAACCATGCTAGGTTGTAGTTTACTTGAGCATTTTTCATGAGTATGTGTGAACATTAAGTAAACCATGAGTATTATAAGAAAGTACAGCAGGATGTGCTCCTGTGACTGTGCTATTTTTTGGGTATATATGAGCTGTAAATAACCAAAGTGTGAAAACAGAGCAGGAGCTAAAAGGTTCTTTACCCTTTTCAATTCCTGTTGAGAGAGGAAGTTGAGTGAATGCAATGTGTAGAAACAAACTCTGGAGTTTTACTCACTTCCCATTGTAAATGTCTACTGAAATGGCAGCTTCTCTGCTGCAAAGGCAGTTTCATAATAGTAAAGATCATAATTCATTGACAGAAAAATTAAAAGCAATTAAGAATTTTGCTACTGCATGAACCCTTCAATGCTTTAAACAAGACACCAGGCTCTCAAAAGAGTTCAAAAGCAATTTAGAGAGTTTATGGCCTGCCTGATCAAGCCCATTCAGCTTCCTTTCCTAAAAGAAAAACTTATTATATTACCTGTAATAACAAACAGTAAAAGTTTAATTAATTTTTAATGCACTTAATTGGGTTATTGCCCACTCTTCGTTGTGGTATCTGGAAACTTGCACTTCTGGCTTGGTTTCCTAGGAAAACAAATTAAACCACAGCCATGCTTCACTGACACACTTCCCAGAACTATTTATACTTCTAATACCTCAGAGCTTGTGCTTTTTAAAAAGACCTCAAAGCCTCTTAGTCTTGACATAGAATTGGGAAACTCAGCTCAAGTGCTCACTCCTGTGAGAGAACTCCCTTAAACAGGAAAGGAAAATCAGCTTTATTGACCCTGGGCTCTCCAAACCCTGGGGTGTTTCCTCTTACCTGATTCTGTTGCCAGACAAGCTGAGCTCACGCAGCTTCAGCAGTTTATCCAACTTCTCAATCTTCTCTATTTGGTTGTTACTAAGGTTTAGCACCTCTAGTTTAGAGCACTTTTCCAAATTTTCTATGTACTAAAGAAGAGAAAATCCCTTAGCATAGTGTTTGGGGTTTTTTAAAGAGAAAAGCAGCTTTCTATTAAGTAAATATACCAAGTATTCTAATATTTTATTAGTCACAGTTCATTGTGGTATTCTAAAACCCCACTTTAGGTGCAATCTTCTATAGTGTTGGGAAGCTGGATTTTAAATTTACAGTGGGCCAGTCTTCAGCTACATAAAAAGGAACATGTTATTAAAAAAACACCAAAAAATCCCCAACCCAACCAAAACCAGCACAATCCAAAACCTAAAAAATTACATGAACTAATCTGTTTTAAAAATCATTCTAATGAATCAATTCTTTTTCTGTTGCTCAAGTCTCCATTGCCTTTTTTTTTAACAGAAGCTGGTTGCAGAACTAGGCTAACAGAATTAGACTGTGCTGTTTACATCCACTTAAAAATAAGCCTGTATTAAACAATAAATGGTAATTATTTTAAACTTAGTTTTATTTCCAGTTATTTCCAATAACTTACCTTAAATTTCTTGTCCCCATCCTTTGGGGAAGAAAGATTCAGTGACCTTATACATGTCAGATTTTGCTGTTTTGACAGACCCTTTATAAGGGGTTCAGTTATGTACTTAACCCCTGGGTTAACACAATTTTCACCTGAAATTAAACAGAAAGGGTTGGTGATTTTTATATTTGTTATATTCTTTACACTGAATACTGGAAAAACGTTGAACATGATCCCCCCAGAAGCATTTACAGGAAGGAGTAAAAGTCTCATTATTCTCCCCAGCTTTCATTGCTCCCATTTCCACATTTGTGTTTAAAAAAAAAAAAAAAAAATTAAAGCAATTTTTTCAGGCTTCTTCCAACAGATCCTACATCTTTAACCACATAATTCACAGAACATAGGCTTTTAATGCTTGTGGTATGTACTTGGATACCAGTATTATTTACTATACAATACCTTTCTGAAATTTAAAAGCAGCTCCAACACTTTCTGCTGGAATATCCAGTTTTTGGGGCCTCTGCTCCATGCTTTTGGGAGCAGCTGGAGGTGTCTGTTGGCCAAGACGTGGAGATGTGGCACCTGAACTGACAGGTGACATTGGCTGAGGTATCTGGGACACTGATGCTTGTGGTTTTCTACCTGAAGCTTTCCTTACAGGGCCTTTCTTCATTGCCAGGAATGCTGGGTATCACATGGCAAAACCTGGAAGGACTGAAACAATTATCACTCTGTGTAGAAAGCTAAATCTTAAAGGTTTGGATGACAACAAAGGTGCTACAGAAGCTGCCAAAAAACACATCTCCAACAGGTGCCAGCTTCCAGTTTTCCTGGCATTGGGAAGAATTTTACCTTTATACTCCCACCCTTCTACAGCACAGCCTCAGGGACTGATGGAGCAGCTTTGGGTTTGCAGCTCATCTTCCTCCTGTCCTGCAGGCTGTGGTTTACACAGAGTCTGCCAGGTCTGGAGATACTCTCAGCTCAGGCTAACAGAGCTGGCAGGGACACAAACAGAGGATTGGATCCCAACTGTTCCCAAATTGAAATCACCCACTTTGCAGTAAGAACAAATGCAAGCAGAAAAAGGTAACTGAGGAAAAAAAAAAATAAGATCAGTCTAGCATTGGCATTCCCAGAGTTTTCCTTTCTGCAAACAAACTATCCTGTGACTGCCTGGGAAATTGCAGAGAATGTTAACAGAAACCTCACTCAGTGATGAACATATTTCCCCAGGGATAAGGGTAGGAAAAGTCATGTACTCTGTGTGACAAAGCCCTTGTAGCAACCATCTCCAAGGGACAGAGCTTTACTAACACCTCCACCCACCGAACAAGGAGCACATTTTAAGACATTCTTTAAGATAGAAAATTCTTCTGTCAGGGGAACTTGGAGCTTTGTGAGGGGTGACATTGTGCCTTGAGAATATGTTCTTCATCGTGATGGATTTTTTTTTTTTCTCGGAAATTGAAAAGGAAATAAGGACAAGGGAAGGGGGGGCAAGAATAAGGACCACTGTTTTCTATCCATTACTTGGAAACACAATTCATACAGGATCAGGAGACAGTGAGACTGCAAGGCGCAGGAGAGGGAGAAAGATGCTGGCGCGCTAACGAAAAGCCACATTGGGGCGTTCCTTCATGTTTCAAGGAGCGCAGTTTGTGGTTTTAACCCTGCTTCCTGAGGACGGGCTGTGGTTTCGCAGTGACAGGGCAGCTGGCCGGGGATCGGGGCCCCGTGTGCTCCCAGTCCCCCATCCCCTCCCGGTTACCGCCGCAGGGCGATCCCGCCGCGGCCGCGGGCCGCCCCCTCGGGCCTCCGCTTTGATTACCTGCGTTGACATGGTAACGCCGTCTCACCGCTCGCCGCCGCGGCACGGGCGGGCAGGACGGCCTCGGAGCGCTCCCGAAGGATGGCACCGGTTCTCAACGCACCTCTCCGCCGCCTCCTTCCCCTCACCGAGCGCTCGCCGCCCGCACCGCCTAGCCCCGGGCGCTGCGGCTCCTTTAAGGGCGCTCCCTGAGGGGCGGCCCCGCCGCCATTTTGTCCGGTCGGCGACAGCGGCGGGTGAGGCTGAGGGGCGGGGCTTGCGCGAGGCCCCGCCCCTCCCGCTGCTTTCCCGCCGCGGAGGCCCCGCCCCCGCCTCGCCATTTCCCGCCGCGTCTCCTGAGGGCGAGCCCTGGGGGCTTTGTGGTAAATAAAGCCCAAATCACTGTATAAACGATAAAACCTTAAGGGATTTTGGTTTATTTAAAACCCGAGCTGCTGCATAAACAATAAATGCTCTGCTGATAGGTGTTTTTTCCTTACCTGTTCTGTGTGTGTGTGTCACGGTAGCATCTCATTGCAAAATTGCATATTAATGGACTTCATTGGAAATACACAGTTCATTTACAATTATAAACTCTGCGTGTCCTGTCTAAATCACCGTCATTTTCACAGAGGCATGTAAAGAAATCTCTTTTTAACACTTGGACTGTGTTAGTTCAGCATCTGTGTAACTAAGTGTGAAATGCAGGGTTGAAAAACCAGTAGGCCATGTCTCTGAAAATACAGGGATGCAGCATAATTAGATTTTAAAAACACTTTTTCAGAGAACTGTTAGATTTTTAAAGCATTTCCCAGTGTTCTTCACAATTTGTGCCTTTTCATTTACATACCACCCCTATTGGTATTTAATAATACATATGTTGGCCACTCATTTTAATGCTGTTAAGCATCTTACATTTTATAAGCTTTTATTCTAATATTGCCTCTCTTCTAGTTCATTACATTTGGTGAGAAGCTGACCTTACTGTAATTTCATTTTATATTGATCAGAAACAGTTTTGTAAACGCTTTTCCCGTAAAGGTTGACCGTGCTATTTGTTTAAACTTCAGCATTCTTGCACAACTTTATTTAACTTTACATAAACCTATTTGTTGAGGGGCTATCCTAGATATCAGGCCTGCAAAGGCTTTGTCACCAATGGTTGTGGGGATTTTTTTGCAAATTTTTTCTTTTTTTTGCAAAATGCTGTTTAAAATAGTGCATGTTGATATGTTGTGCCCTAATATTTCCATATTGCAGTTTTTATTTGTAATGGAAGAGGTCAGAAAGTTGGCATAATCTGGAATACAAATGGCAAAAAGAAATTTGTAAGGGGGAAGTTATCTCAAAACAACAAAAAATACTGCTGGTCTAAATACATCCACACATTGTTTGATATAACTCAAATGCTTTTTTGCTTCAGACACAAATTTAAAATCACTTTGATTAAAAAAAAAAAATTACTAAGGATGAACTGAATATTTTTTTTTGTTTCTTGGGGTTTTTTGTACCTCTGAAAATTATTTTATTATGCAGTTGTCAGAAGGAAAGTGAGGACTGACACAGGATTGCTGTGGACATATTAAAAATTGAAATTCTAAATTTAAAAATTACTAAATTTAGCAGTTCTGGCTTCTTCAGGAGGTGGCAATAATGTTTTAGTAAAGAATGATCTGCCATTAATTATTAACTGTGAGTGAAATGTGTTGGTGGCATTTCTGCTCACCCACAGCAGAGGCTGATTAACCCACCCTCACTAACATCTATGGTTTGCTCTTGTCCCAGACACAATGACTATTTTAATATATTTTATTGTTCTGCTATTTTCTGGAACAACTTTTAGCCAAGAGAAAACGTAAGTAAAAGCAAATACGGAATTTACTGGAAACGTTACTTGATTTTGTCCTCTCTTTTAGGTAAATAAATCCAGAATTTAAGTAAAGCCAATAAAAGGGCACTATCCAAATAGGATTTTAATTAGTGTCTTACAATAACCTGATTATCCCGTTTGCTTTAACGCTGTGCACATAACTGAATTACAAAGGGAATCTGAAGGAAATACAGTTCCATTATGCTGTTATTGTTTTATATTCCATGTGCAGATATGTCCTCACAGCACCAAAGACCTTCCGAGCTGGGGCCTCTGAGAAAGTTGTAGTTCAAGCTTTTGGTTATGAGGAGGAATTTCCAGTCAATATTGCCCTGAAAAGCTTCCCAGATAAGCTTGTTGTGTATTCGTCTGGTCGGATTTCCTTAACTCCAGCCAACAAATTCCAAGATGCTGTAACTTTAACAGTAAGGAATTCAGACTTTTCTTACAGGCTTTGTATTATCACGTTTAGTGATAAGTCTTAAAGATTATGGTAAGTTTTCAGTTGTTTGAACTGGGGAGGGAAGCCTAATGCCCCAATTTTTGGTCTGAAATTAAAATTACGCTGAATAAAATCAGTGTAAAGGAATAACACTGAGGTTAAACATAGAATCAAACTATTTTAGCAACATTGCCATACTTGCATAACTTTAAAAATAGAGAGAATCAAATCAAAGTACCAACCCCAGCAGCAGCTTTGCTGTGGCCAGGATTCATCATGTGCATAAATGGAAATCTGATCATTTGTACTGTTGTAACCTCATTACTGGCTTTGAACTTTGCTGGTTTAGTTCTGGGCATAAATAAAATGCAAAATTTCAGAATATCCATAGCTTAATACTCCAAACAATCCTCTATCATGTGAGCAAGAATAAATCCTTGTGAGTGTTGATATTTATATTTAATGATACTCAAACACAGGGTGGTAATTGCTTTTCAGATACTCTTTGCATCAAAAAACACTGTAGGAAAAAATACATGAAAAATATTTTAATAATCTTCAAAAACCTTTATTTTATCTCCCCCAGGTTCAACCAACAGATTTACCAAGAACAGATACTTCAGACAAGTATTTGTATTTGGAAGCTGTTTCTCCCCATTTTACAAGATTTAAAAAAATTCCTGTTTCCTATGAGAATGGGGTTCTTTTTATTCATACAGACAAACCGGTTTATACTCCTGATCAGTCAGGTAAATAATGCTTATTTCTCTTGGTTGGTATTTAATTTCAAAAGTCTGCTGACTCTGCCAAGGAATTGGGATTTAATTGTTCTTTAAGCTCTTGGTTGTGTTGCATTGCCATCAGCTGATATTTAATTTTTTAATCAGCAGAATAATACTTTGAATTATTTGATCATACTGTAAAAGTTAATCACTTCTCCCTGCCCTCCTCACCCTAAATGACTAATTTGTGGCACAAAGAGTGAAAGATATTCCTGGGAGTTTGTTAAAAATATCAGTGAATTTTTTGGTTGTTTTGATTTTGAGATTTATTGCTGTAATTCTTACAGTGAAAGTCAGAATTTACTCTCTGAATGAAGAACTTCAGCCAGCTCGGAGAGAGACTGTCCTAACTTTTGTGGTGAGTTGTAATTGAATTTAACATTAGTATTTTGTAGGTAGGGAGGTAGGTAGGTAGGTAGGTAGGTAGATGGGAAATCAGTATTGCAATCAATGTTTAATAAAACTCTTGGCTGTTTTTGCAGGTACCCAGACATCTTTTAAAAGATTTAAAATTGACTTTGCTAAGTTGGATAGAGGTTTTCAAGTCCCACATCTGAAGTTTTCCCAGAATAGAAAAAAAAAATTATCTTTAATATCTGGGAAAAGGATTTGATTTTGAGGGAACTTTAATAATATATGGGTTTTATACTGTTTGTTTCATTTGAGATATAAAAATAATCAGTATCTCCTATATTTTTTAGCCTTTAACAATTGGCTTTTTATTACAGTAATTTTTTAGCTATTTTAAGAATAGCTTTTACTTGGTGGAACGAGAGTAAAGTATTTTATCAGCATTTCAGTCTGAGTTGTTTCTACAAATATTTGTGTTTTTATGCTTTGTAACTCTTAAGAAAAATATGTTACAGCCAGGCTGCCTCTGAAATCCCAGGCTGAAGATTCCCCTTTTGATAAGAACAATCTGCTCATTCTTTTCTCTTATCATTTCAAGGATCCTGAAGGAGTAGAAGTGGATATTTTGGAAGAAAAAGACTTTACTGGGATTGTTTCTTTTCCTGACTTCAAGATTCCTCCTAATCCTAAGTAGATTTATTTAATGTGGTTTTGGTGGATTACTAACATTATAATGCCTTTTTTCCACTGTCAGAGAGTGGTTTTGCATGGTGGGCATGACTTGAAACTTGGAGATTTCTAAGGTTTCACATGGGGTGGAATCATCATATAAATAGGGACCTTATGGCAGAGTATTCTCCTTAAAGAACAGTGACTGGCAGGTTTTTCATGCTCAATTAAAAAAGAACATTAATGGCAATTAAAGCTTTCTCCTGTAGAGATATAAACAGTGACAAAGATGTGGGGATTTCATAATTCATATGTGTTTCATACAAATCACCAGCATTTTCCCAGGAACAGCAGCATAAAAAAAAAATATCTCTTCAGTTCTCCTTTTAGTCTTGAGAGGGTGCTGAAGCATTGCTGAGATGGCAGAAGGATGATAGCAGGGGCTTGAAAAACTGGTTCATAACTGATTTTATTTTCTGTTTGATTTCAATGCTTTAAAATAAGTGTCAATAATTAGTGATGTGCCAAAGAGATTCTGCTTAATGTAGGCCTTGAACACCTGCAAAAATCTGGTGCAGAATTTTCCTCTCTAAGAGATTATTACCATGAAATATTATTAAGCAGTAATAATAATTTTTGCCTTCATCATTAATTTTCATCTTAAAAACTGTTTGATTGTTGATATTTCATAGGTATGGAATTTGGAAGATTAAAGCCAAGTACAAGAAGGATTTTGTGACCTCAGCTGTGGCAAAATTTGAAGTTAAGGAATATGGTAAGATGTGCCCATGCTGTGAACCTGCATTTTTAGTGCTTTCAAGAACTCAAACCCTTTGAAATGGTCATGATTCTTCAGTGGCTGAGGACCTGTGGCTTCATGGATAAAATCACCCCAAGTGACTTTTTTTCTACTCAATTTGCAGCAATGCCAAGCTTTTCCATTGTCATCGAGCCAGAGAGTAACTTCATTAGTTCAGATAAATTTGAGAACTTCAGGATTGTTGTGAAAGCTAGGTGAGGAAATTTGGCTTGGAATCCTGGATATTTTGTACCCCTTCTTCTTTTACCTGAGGAATGATTCTCCTGAGTCCAGAATTTTCCTCTTTTCTTTCCTCAGAAGCTCTTTCATCAAAATAATTTCTGCTAAGAAATCTAAGTGACCCTTCTTAAAATTCTCTCAAAGTGATTGCTTTTCAACAGAAGTGTTTAAAATACACAGACATTTGCTTTCCATCTCCTGCCTAGGCAGTTACTCTTCTTCAAAAACAAATGCTTTGTTGCAGCCATTAAAGAAATCTTAAAAGCATTTATATTGTTTTTATTCTCAGCTATTTTTCCAACAAAAAGCTTCCCAGTGCTGATGTTTTTCTTCGTTTTGGAATAATTGAAGAAAGTGAGAAAAGAATGATGCCTCAGGCAATGCATGTAACGAGGGTAAGAAGCAGCAAGTCAAGTTTGGGTAGAAGTCACATGCATAACTCAGGGCTGATCCAATCCCACTGAAGTTTTCCCATTAAATTTGGTGAGAATGGGCCTCAAGTTGTAATTTGCATCCCCAGCTCCCCAGTGTGGACTTTCCCTGTGTAACGCTGTCATCAGGGGCAGGGAAATGCACTTGGAAATGAAATTCAGAGGCAGCATCTGAGACAGTGGCATTTCAGTCTGGTGCAATTACTCTCTTGGCCAGACTGTGTGATTAGGATTTCTATGAAATAACTTCAATGCTATCTATTACAGAGTAGATGAAATCAAATGGAGACCAGCAGATCAAAATGATATTGATTTATTCTGGGGAGTCTGTTCTACACTAATTGTCCCCTTTTCTCATTTAGTGAAGATACCTGTGTGTTATTCCCACCTCTTGCTGAGCCTGCACACAAACTTTGCAATTTGTGCCATTGGCTGATTAATTTAAAATAATTTTAGGGAATAAATAATTATTTTTTAACACATCTCCACCTTTGATTTCCTCTGAAAACAGACAATGAACAAAAACACATTGAATCTGCATATAGTCTATGTATTATTTCTAAGTTATTGACTATAAAGTGATAATTTCTGTTTCATTTCCAGATTGAAAATGGAGTTGCTAAGATCAATTTTAACAGTAAGAGAGCAGCAAGTTCTATAGGGTTTGACAGTCTGGAAGCACTGGATGGCTCATATTTATATATTGTGGCATCAGTGTTGGAGTCTAGGGGTAAGTTTGTCTTTAATTGAAATTTTTCTTAACACTTCTGCAAATGTGAACAGAGAACTAGAAAAGAAGATTATAAGGCTAACTTTCCTAATATCAGACTTTCTTTAATATTCAGTTCTTCTTCCAAAACTTGTAAGGAAGAACAGCCCATTCTCACTGTAAAAATAGCTAGGGATTAAACTTATTTTTGGCTATTTGTTCCATGGGGTGCTGTGTTTTATTAGGTGGCCTCAGTGGAGAGGTGGAGTTTGCTGGAGTCAGGTTTGCTGTCTCTCCTTACAAGCTGAGCTTGGTTGCCACTCCTCTCTTTGTGAAGCCTGGACTTCCCTTCTTCATTAAGGTCAGTTCCCAGGAGCAGGGTGGTTGCCCATTGCAGCATAAACCCCACAGGGCACAAGCTTTGTCATTTTCTCTCTGTGTATCACTCCATGTCTGATAAACACACTTTAATTTCCATTGACTTGTACATTTTTTGACTCCCTGTTGTAGAAGCAGCTGAGCAGCTTGGAAGATTCTTCCTGAAAAATGTCACCATTTCTTTGTCCTGATGAACAGGTGCAGGTGAAAGACACCAGGGATGACTTTGTTGGAAATGTCCCTGTAACTGTCTCTGCAAAATCCTTTAGTGAGCAAATGGATGAGACTCAGTTGATATCAGAGGGTTCAGAATCTGGGAGGAGAAAAACAAGCATCAGTGATGGAACTGCTTTGTTTGTTGTTAATATCCCACCAAACAGCAAAATGTTAGAGTTTCAAGTAAGTCAAATTGTTCCATTAAATTATTTCTTCAAGGGGGTGATCATTTCTTTGAGGACAAGGTCTTGAGCTGGCTTCTCTTTTATTAATCCCTCTGAACAACATATTGCAGAATGATTTTAGTATTGTCATTGCTTGTTTGCTTAGGTATAATTCTGTACTCAGACTATTCAGACATTTCATTATCTTTCCAGGTAAAAACTGCAGATCCACATCTTTCAGATGAAAACCAAGCAAGTAAAAGCTATGAAGCAAAAGCTTATTCATCCCTGAGTCAGAGTTATCTCTATATTGACTGGGCTTCAAACCACAAAACCCTGGAAGTGGGGGATGTAATAAATATTAATGTATACCCACGAAGTCACTACATTGATAAAATACATCACTACAGCTATTTGGTGAGTAACAGATGTTTCTGCATAAAATATTGAATTGCAATTTAATATGGATGGTCATGGATGAAAAACCCCAACAATCAAGAACTATCCTCAGCAGAGAATATGTGCAGCTCAGGCAACTGCTTCCTTTCAGATACAATCTGTCAGCTTCATAGAAAAAAAATAACAGTCTCATGTTTAAATTTGATATTTATATAGTCTATTTTTTTAAAAATTCTTATCTGACATTGACTGGGATTGAGGACAAGTCATGTTGTTCCCAAGAGTTATTTCAGAAGGTGAAATGTAGATGAAGGAGGAGAAGTGCAGAGATAGCACTTCTTTTTAGTAGAAGATATAAATTCAAATAATTGTTATACATGAAAAATAGACTGAATATAAAATTTGACTTTTTCATTCTCCATCATCTTTTTAAACTATAGATCACATCAAAAGGGAAGACAGTGAGCTTTGGAACTCAGGAGAGAATTAAGGATTTGGAATATGAACATCTAACTTTTCAGATAACCCAAGAAATGGTTCCTTCAGCACGTCTCATTGTTTACTACATAGTCATGGGAGAAGGAGCTGCAGAGTTAGTGGCTGATTCAGTTTGGCTGAATGTGGAACAGAAATGTGGGAATAGTCTTGATGTGAGTAGCAAAACAGGCACTGAAATTTGTGGGTGTGCGTTCATTTTATGGTCAGATTTTATCTTGGGCTTACACGAGTTCTTTAACACTTAAATTATTACAGCAAGTGTCTGCCATCAGCTGGATTGACTTCAGAACAATGTGCTTTCAAAATTACCATTATTTGTTATCAATTTATAGATTGAGCTGCAGTCAAGCAAAGAGACACTGAAGCCAGCAGAGGTTGTGTCACTCACCATGAAAACCCAGTCCAGTTCCTTTGTTGCTTTGTCTTCTATTGACAAGGCCATATACGGAGTCACAGGAAGAGGGAGGAGGGCAATGGAAAAGGTGAGGCAGCAGCCATAAAAGAAAATCAAGTTGCTCTTTGTTTCATGTGCACATTCAATAACTGATACATGTCATGCACTCAGCCAGCCTGAAAATGGGCAGAAGAGCAATTCAAGCCAGAGTGAAAGTTGTTTGTTTAAATCTACAGTTCGACATCATTAAAAGAACTGGTTTACAATCTTTTGAATTCCAGCAGATGTAAATTGTGGTTTCAAAGGCACACCTGACCTCTCTCATCAGGACTCCACAGACCTGGCCAAAAATAGGGTGCAGTGCTGGAGAGCTCCTTGCTCAAGGAGCTGTGGATTCTACCATCTCCTTCTTTGTTTCACAAAGAGCCTTTCCAGGCTGTGTTCTGAAGACATTCTGGGCATGGCACGTGTGTTTCTCCTCAGATCATGCTGCAGCTGGAGAAGAGTGACCTTGGCTGTGGGGCTGGGGGAGGACAGAACAACATCGCTGTGTTCAGGATGGCCGGGCTCACCTTCCTCACTAATGCAAATGCTGAGGACTCAGAGGAAGCAGGTACATTCCTGTGGTCCAGGCATGGAACTGTGCATTTTCTGAAATGTTCTGTTGTCATTCTCAGTTATTATCTTGGAACTCAAGGGGATGCATTTGCTAATGATTTTTGAGGGGGGAAGACATCTTGTAATCAAAATGAAAATACTTCTATGTAATTAAAACAGCAAACATAAAAAGTTTCATGCATTTGGAATGTGGTTTTGTGGAGTTATTTTAAGGGGACAATGCTATTACAAGAAAAGTTCATGCTGTGTGTACTTTTTTATTTTTTTGGCCAGGTGAACCTTGCAATGAAGTGTTAAGAACCAAACGGTCTGACTTCAAGGAAAAGATACTCAAAGAAGGTGTTAAAAATATTTCTGTATATATCATTATGAAAAAAAAAATTCATCCATCTGGAAATAAAAACTTCATCTCAAGGCTGCAAATTATTATTTTTTTTCTTTCAGTGGCCAAATACCGAGATCCAGAAGCCCGGCAGTGCTGCAGGGCTGGAGTCAAAGCTTACCCAGTCTCTGAGACCTGCAGGGAGAGAGCTCAGAGAATTCGGAGGAACCAAAGGTGCATTTCTGCATTCACAGATTGCTGTGAATTTGCCAACAAGCTGCGGCTGGAAGAGCCAAATAAGCTCCTAATATTGGCCAGAATGCGTGAGTATGAGAGCTCTGGGTGTCCTGCTCCAGCAGAACAGGGGGATAGAGAGGTGATGGAATCTATTAACCCCTCCCTGCTACCTGCCAGGGTTATTCCAGACAGAATTTTACCAGTCTCCCAAGCCTTTGGTTATATATCCCTGAAGAGGGGTAGGAGAGCAGTTCTTTATTGTGTTCAGCTCTCTGTTCTATTCACCCACATTTAGAACAAGCAGAACAGCAATCAGAGACTATTAGGAGTAAACTTGAATGCCAAATTTGAATCCTTTGCCCAGGCCCAGGGCAGCCAGTTGGTAACACCTCAGGAAAGATCTGTGGGAGTGTCAAATTCCTTGTCCTCCATTATCTCCCTGTAATTCCTTGTTAACAAGGTGATCTGTCAGGATATTGGACAGGTATTCACATGTGTAAATGGATGAGGTGGGATTAACACAGATTTCTGATTGAGGGTATTTAGATACCTTTTTTCTTGTATCAGGGTTTCTTTACTTGCAGTATTTATGTTCTTCAGATTTTGAGGCTCTCTTGGAACTGGATGAGGCTCAAGTTCGTAGCTACTTCCCTGAAAGCTGGTTATGGGAAGTTCACCAAGTTTCTTCAAGGTACTGCTTTTCTCAAATCAACTTTATAGAAAGGAAGTGGTAGAACTGAGGTAAGCTGGGTAACTTCAGGTGCACCAGAGGTGTGTGCTGAAATGGAGTCTTATCCAAACATGTTCCTCTCCATGCTCCATATGCTGTGTGGTGCCCAGATTGTTGAGCCACTTTTCCTTTCAGTTTGGACCTTGCTAAATACCAGATTCTGTAACATCAGCTAGAACCAAATTTATTCAAACAAAAATCCAGAATTCCTGTTTTCTGGCTCAGAGCTTCCCTGAGTCTCTCTTAGAGTGTTGCTGGTGATGAGCTGTTCTGTTAACAGATGGTGATTGGTAATGGATAAATGTAAAAACACTTTTTACACAGGTCCAAGACTCTGTCAGTCACCTTGCCTGATTCACTGACCACCTGGGAAGTACAAGGTGTTGGCATTTCAGATAAAGGTAGGTACTGCAACCCAGCTAGTTTGGAGCTAAAGAATCAGGAAGCTTTGTAGACCTTCTCACTGAGCTTGACACTCATGTTCTAAAATGTTCACTTTCTGGTTGATAGACAGGAAAAGAAACAAAAATATGTGTTTTAGGAAAAGTAGATCACTTCATGTCATGTTGTGAGTGTCAGTGGCTGGGAAAACAAAGCCTGTCTTGTGTGTGACAGTGGCTCATAGAGAGTAATAAGAAGAAAAAATATTGAGTAACACTTGCCTGGACAGCTTTACGTTGTCCTGCTACCTGGAGCTCAGGGACTTGAGATTTTCCAAGAGATTTGGTAATCCAAGCAGAGAATTTCATTGGGAAGAGGAAACCTGAAGAACCTGGTATGTCAGCTGGAGTGTGAGGAGTGCTGAGAGCAGCTTGGGTCAGGAAGCAAAAACCTGGGAACTTTTAAAAAGCTTGGACTGTTCAAAGTACGCACTGAAAAATCATAGATCATCACTAAAGTATGTCAAGACCTTTTCAAACTTGTTTATCAGAAGGGTGGATAAGACTCTCTGCTTTCATGTTTTTAATTCTCTCAGGTATTTGTGTTGCTGCACCTTTGGAAATCCAGGTTGTGAAGGATATCTTCCTGAGCATTTATGTTCCTTATTCCGTGGTACGAGGGGAGCAAATCGAGTTAAAAGGATCCGTTTATAACCATAAAGCCTCTGCAATTAAGGTAATTTGTGTTAATGAGTCCTGTGGAAGGATTGACTTCATAAACTAAAAGAGCACTTTTCCTGTGAGTATAAACAGACAGATTTCATCAGTCCTTAAGGCAGTGTTATGTGCTGCAAACAGAGGAGTAGCATTACACTAACAGAATGCTCAGTACAGGATTTCAGTGGCTTTGATATTTCTCTGGTGTCGTACCTGCCATGGAAATATAACATTAAAATCTTTCCACCTTTCAGTTCTGTGTTCAAATAGCAGCTGGAAATGGAGTCTGTACCTTTGGAGATTCTGCAAGTGCTGGATCGAGGATGCAGAGCTGTAAATTCAAGAATCTGGATGCTGGCTCCTCCTCAGCAGTTACATTCCGGATCCTCCCTCTGGAATTGGGTCTTCACACTGTCAATTTTACATTGCTGACCCCCAGGAACAGTGAAATTGTAGTTAAAACTTTACGTGTCATGGTAAGGAAAAAAACTCAATGTTTTTTAGCACTTTTGAATTTCATATTGGGTTCAATTGAGCCAATATAGAAATTTTGCTTTATTTTAATATTATTGCATGATGTCCTTGAATTCACTGAGGTGTGTGCAGTGGAAAAATGAATGGCTGAGTATTTGAGCACACTCATTTTTAAACCTTGGTTATAAGAACTGAAAGATTACAAGTATAAAAAAATATATTAGAACTTCCTAAGCAAAGGAAAATACTTCATTCTAAGTTGTTTGGTTTGGATTTTCACTGAAACACAATTTTTTCCTTTCCTAAGGTTTAATTTAAATATTTTGTTTAATTTTCTCAAGAGTTTTGTGAGCTAAAACACTAAAATTCATGTGGAAGTGCTGTGCAACAGTTAAGTCAAACTCAACTACAGAAAAAGAAGGGAAAAATACTGTGGGTTTAACCTGTTGTTTCCACTGATATATTTGATTAAACAAAAATGTTTCCATTTTCTACCTCTTTCCTCATAATGATCCCAGCCAGAAGGCATTAAGAAAGAACTCCATGCAGGTTTCACTTTGGATCCACAGGGTGTTTATGGTAAGAGAATTGATGATGTGTCTTTGTGTTATATTTTCCTATTCTTGATTCTTGATAATCACGTTTTTCATAATGTGAAAAACTTGGAGTTTCTCCTTCCTGAGATATTGTAAATATGTCCTTTCCCAAAGATTTCCTGCCTTGGCTCAAGGGAACTTGGATTAATTTCTTAAAGGAATCTTCAGATGTATCTTTTAGTGTGATATGATTGTAAGCTTTCCTCAGCTTTATTAATGGGAATAGAATATGTTCTCATTTAGCCAAAGAAACCACAAAGTTTAGGTCCAGATCAGATTCTTTTTGGTAACAAAAGAAAGATAAAGAGTTTACACCTGTTCCTTTTCCAAGCTTGATGTTGTTTGCCTGTGCATTTGGGAATATTTCTGCTTTTCAAGTTTTGGTTGCTGAATTCTCAGTTGTAACCTTCAATCTGTCAATTACATCTGTTGATTTAGATTGTGCATTATTTTTTATATATATATACATCTTCAATTTCAGGTTCAATCAAGAGACGACAGGAATTTCGATACAAAGTCCCACTAAATCTGGTCCCTAAAACACAAATTGACAGGAGTGTCAGTGTAAAAGGTAAATAGAAACTTCTAGTGCCCTGCATATGTACTTCTCCTCCTATTTTGTATTAAATTCATCTGATTTATTCTTTTTCTTTTGAGACAAGGCTTTGCAAGTCCCCTTTAGTGTAGAAATCTAAACACTTCCCAAAGAATGGTTGCTCGTAAGACTCAGATTCTGCCCTTGGATTCGCTGTCGTGACCTGTTGTTTCAATCAGTTTTGGGGTTTTTCCTTCTGCAGGACATCTTATGGGGGAAGTGATTGCCACAGTCCTGAGCCCCAGGGGCCTGCAGATGCTGACCAGCCTGCCCAAGGGCAGTGCAGAGGCCGAGCTCATGAGCATTGCCCCAGTATTTTACGTGTTCCGCTACCTGGAGGAGTCGGATAATTGGCATTTACTGGGCCCCCAGACCCTGAGGTCCAGGACTCAGATGAGGAGGAAGATGAAAGAAGGTAGAAAAATCTGCTGCTTCTCTTGCTTTGGGGTTGTAGAGGTCCATAGCCATTGCTGAGTGAGAAGGGTGATACATCTGAGCAAGTATGATTCTCGTAACTTTCTTTGTGCCTGATGTCTCCCGCAGGAATTGTGAGCATCTCGTCGTTCAGGAATGCTGACTGCTCCTACAGCATGTGGAAGAATGGGCAAGCTAGCACATGGTGAGCTGAAAGGACTGGAAAAAGCCTTATTTCACTCCTTTGCTTTCATATTTTCAGTAAGCACCAGACAAGAGTGTGATGGTAGATTTAAGCAGTGCTCACAACTCTGAATAATATCTTTTGATTCCTTGCTTTCACTTGCCAAACCTTTTCTTTGTGTCCATAATTCACACCATGACAACCAAGATGGCTTTGGTAATGAGTTCATAGCCTGAAACATGGGAATTGACCCTGGTTTAAAATTATCTCAGTAGTTACTGCCCATTTGTTAAGTTAAATTTAAAATTAGTCTTCATTATCCCTTTGAACCGTGGGAGTGTGTAGGATACAGAATCCTGAGCAGTGTAAATTTGTGTGTGCCCTCTGCAGTGTGGGAGTACCTGACAATCTAAACAAGCAGGATCTGTTTGCTTCCCTTGGCAGGTTGACAGCTTTTGCTTTAAGGATCCTTGGACAAGTGAATCAATACATTGATCTTGATCAAATGTCTGTTTGTGACTCTCTTCTGTGGCTGATTGACAACTGTCAGATGCCAGATGGGTCATTCAATGAATTTTCAAACTACCAACCAGTGAAACTGCAGGTATGAAACCCAAACATTTTCTGTGCTTAGGCAGTAAAGGCTGAAGGCACCAGGAGATAAAGTGTTTTAGCAGTGGAAGATATTTTAGGCTGTATTTCATCAAAACACCCATTCAGGACAACTTTTCATTCTAAATTCATTTAAAGCCCAGCACAATCTTGCAGACCTTTCTGTTTTCCCACAAAAAGCAGCTGCTTGCCACTTCTTAATATTCCAAAAAAGGATGTTTAGGTTCATTTCACAATCTAATAGTCCTGGCTCATGAATAACTTCATATATTTTGGTTTCTTTTTTACAAATGAGCTATTACCTTCCAAAGAGTCAATGTATTTTCAGGTTTAACCAAACTGATAGTTTTTACAGGAATTTCTATTTGTTTCCACAACTTAACAGTGAGAAGTTCTATTTATTGAAATTACCTTTTATTTCTAATTAATTATTTTTATTATTTGATTTTTGTAGGGTACATTACCCCGAGAAGCTAAAGAAAAATCTTTGTATCTCACAGCATTTTCTATTATTGGAATTGACAAGTCAATGAAAATATGTCCTACTCAGGTAAATATTATTTTTATTTCTGCCAGCAAGTGTGTTCTGGGCTTCTAATTTCTTCCCTTTTCTTTAACATTCGTTTAAAAAAATCAAGATTTTTTTCACTTTCACGGATTTATTTGCTTTGTTGGTCTTTGTCTTTCAAAGTCAGCAAAGGAACAACAAGGAACTTCTGGATTTATTATCAGGATTTATCTGGATCTATTATAAGCTGTTGTAGAAGACATTATCTATCTGTATAGCCTTGACAGAGGAGATGTGTCTCTTTAGGGCCAGTCTGATGGGTGTGAGCTGTAACCTGTCCATGTTTTCAGAAAATCCACGATGCCAGGAGCAGAGCAGGGGATTACTTGGTGCAGAACGTGCAGCTGGCCCAGAGCCCCTTCACCATGGCCATCACCGCCTACGCGCTGGCCCTGGTGGACCCCAACCACCGCGGGGCACGGGCGGCGTTCTCCGCCCTGAAGAAAGAGGCCTTTGTCACAGGTACTGCTCAGCTCTCACTGCTCCTCACCAGCCCTGTCCCCACCAGCTGCTCTGCCTCACATCTGTGCTCAGCACTCCACAAACACCGCATTTTTATTAGCGTAGGAGACGTGGGGTTCCGTCCCTGTTAGGTGCAGAGTGAGCTCCTGCCCATCTCCTGGCCCTGAGTGGGCAGTGCCTCACCTGGCGTGGCAGAGCTGCTGCTGTGCTTGCATCTGAACCCTCTTCTCCTCCTGCAGGTGACCCTCCCATCTACAGGTTTTGGAAAGATGCTTTCAAAACGGAAGACCAGCCAACCCCCAGCTCTGTCACTGCACAAATGGTCGAAACCACAGCCTATGCCTTGCTCACTACTTTGCTAAGAGGGGATGGAAACTATGCCAAGCCCATCATCAAATGGCTCTCTGAAGAACAAAGACACGGGGGAGGATTTTATTCAACTCAGGTGTGCTTTTACGTATTCAGTCCTCATTCTTCAAGCACCAAAATCTGAAACATTTTTTTCCATCCCTGGACTTTCAAGGCCAGGTTGGACAGGGCTTGGAGCAACTTGGTCTAGTGGGAGGTGTCCCTGGAATGAGAGGGGCTTTAAGGTCCCTTCCAACCCAAACCATTCCATGATTCTGTGATATCAACATTTGAAGAGGATGGTACAATTAAATGACCACACTGCCAACATCAGAGTCCTGTCTATGGGATTAGCATCAAGTGGCTCCATTGCCATGATATTCCTGGTCTCTGGGAAATCTGACTTCTCTTCATTAATATAAACTGATATTTTATAAATAGAATCTCTGGAGTTAATTCTTTATAATTGATTTCTGGCAGGACACTATTAATGCCCTTGAGGCCTTGACTGAATATTCCCTTCTTGTCAAACGGCTGAGTTTGGACATGGATGTTAAAGTATCCTACAAAAATGGTGGAACCCTGAACCTATTTAAACTGACAGAAGACAATTTTGTGGGAAGAACTATGACAGTGAGTGAATAATATTGCTTTAAAAAGGGAAACCAGAGTTCTTAGCATCTTGGTAAATGATTATTTGAGCTTTGAAACAGCTGCTAAAATAGCTATTTTTTTCTTAAACAAGCTGGTAATAATTTGGTATAGAAAATGTTTAAGGACTTTGTTTATCTGTTGTATTTAATATATTTGAATATTCACTGAAATTTAATATTTCTGCAGAATCTATTACGTATTTGAAATGTGAGCAAGACAAGCAGATCAGCTGACCTGAATTGTTGCTTATTGTTGCTAATCTTTATTATTAATGTGTAACTTCTTGTTTCTCACCAATTCTTTAGGCACCTTTGCAAGATGATCTATATGTAAGCACTGGCAGCAGCACTGGTGTAGCTACAGTAAATGTAAGTATGCAACCAGGTTTTTAAAATGGAATTTCTCTTTTCTTAATGTGCTGTGGTTTTGCTCAAGAACTCCCCATTTCTTTCTATGCTGATAATTTATTGGCTCTGCTTTGCTGCTATTTTTATATTCCAAATAAACCAGACTTGTTTCTATTCTTCCCAGTGTGAGTTTTTACAGTTTTATGCCAGTTTTGAGGATTGTTTAATGCTGCTTCTGTTTTGTCTGGTTTCTTTGTGTGTGTGCAGGTGAGGACAGTGTATAACACCATTGGTACTTCTGAAGAGTCCTGTAACTTTGAACTGAAGATTGTTCCAAAGAGAGATGATGGTAAAGGGTTAATATAATTTTAAATGTTGCTACTCAGATCAGTGCAAGAGAGGGAGGGGAAAAAATAATGGGTTTTTTATTAAGAAAGAAATAAATTCTGCCATTTTCTAAATGCAAAACTGGAAAAGAAATTGCTAAAAGCTTTTTTTAGCCCTGATTGAAACTATTGCCTTTTTGTGAATAGAATTAATATTTAATTTATTTCTGTTAGTTTCATTTTTAGTCATTTATGGAAGAGTTTTTACAGGTGGGGGAGTGAGAAGAAAGAAATATGATGGGGAGTGGGAGAGGTTACAGTGAGTTCTACAAAGTACTGAGAGTTCTACTCCAGTTACAGGGGACAGAACCAAATTCTGAGTTTAAATAATAAAAACACACAATAAACTACATTAAACCTTAAAGCTGTCATTTCACCCCAATCACCAAAGAGGTAAACGTTATTTGTTTGTGGCTAGATAATGAATTCCTATAAAAACAGCCAGGTAAAGAATTGCCTTCCAACTATGAAAATGCTTTGTGAGGGTTTTGGGCTGCTGCTTCTGGAGAGTTCTGAAATTCTTTGGCTCTACTTGGTACGAACAGGTCGCATAAAAGGAGATGGGGAACCCCTGGGGCGCCTGGAGGCTTGTGCAAAGTAAGTGCAGCTCAGGGGTTGCTTATTAATAATTCCACCAGCTCTCCTGACCTTTTCTCTCTGTTTCTTCACTGTTATGTACACGTGTGAACAGAACTAGAGCCAAAGGTCGTGATCTCTGTGGGAAGGAGTCTTCAAGTTATATTTGGGTTCTCCTGGAACATAAGCATTAGAAGCTTCTCCGTGGGTGATACTGGCATAAATCTGAGTTGATTCATCTGGGCTATTTTGCTTCATTATGAGTTTACTGTGGCCTGAATGTTGACAGAATTTTCCTCAGGTTTTTCTGGGATCACATTCAAATATGTCTGTTTCATTTCAGTCATAATTAACTAATACTGGCTTTAATCTAATTCAGGTACAGGCCCAGTGCGAGGGAGCCCCACTCGGGGTCTGCTCATGCTGTGATGGACATAGGGCTGGTCAGTGGAGTGGAAGCCAATCCAGAGGATTTATCCACTGCAAGTATTCAAGAATGGCTTTTTCTCTTACTGGCTTTATAAGACAGAGCTGTAATATTTCCTGGCCTTCATCTTTTTCTGTGCCCTGCAGCTCGCGAGTGGAGTTGACCAGCTGATAGCAGATTATGAGATAAAAGATGGGCATGTTCTCCTGCAGATTGACTCTGTATGTTACCCCTTTCCTGACTGTAAGCACTGCTTTTACTCTTTGGAACCATTTTGCCTCCTCTAGAGCTCCTTAATTCATGTGTCTCTCAAACAGGTGCCAGCTCACAAGTTCCTGTGTGTTGGCTTCAGGATCAGTGAGCTTTTCCGGGTTGGAATGCTGAACCCTGCCACCTTCACTGTGTATGAATATCATGCACCAGGTATGTGTTCCAGCTCCTCACATCCTTGTTTGCCTTTCAGCTCTGTGTTCCTCCCAAAGAATTACATTTTCCCATCTTTAACAGATTTTTTTACTCCATTTATTTGAAGCTCAGGTGACTTTTGCCTCACCAAGTTTCAGTGTTGATGTCTTAGACTTTGATTTTCTACATGTATTTTTTATTCCTTTCTGGATCTTCTAGACAAAAGATGCACTGTACTTTATAACCCCTATGGAAATGAAAAACTCGTGAGATTGTGTGAAGGAGATGAATGCAAATGCATGGAAGGTAAGCTTTATTTGAAGATGTTTTTTCATTTTACTTGGTGGGAAAATGCACTGTAGTGCTTTGAACAAAACCACACTCAACATAAGGAAAAAGCCCTCATAAGAGCACAGCTGTTTCCCCTCCAAATTTTACATTAAAAAAGAAATTTAAAGATGTGTGCAGTGTGATCGTGGAAGTCTGACTGGAGTAAGTCTGGAGTTTGAGGGCGTTATTGTGTATTTTAAATACTCACTGTTCCAGCATGCCATCCCATACTTATGGTGTGGCTCAGTTAATTATCCCATGCAGGATGGTGGAAATCCATGTTTTCTTTGGGGACATGTGCTGACATTCTCTTCCCTCTGCCTTTCCCCTCATAGCTGAGTGTGGTAAAGTCCAGGAGAGACTCGACCGGTCCATAACTGCTGAGAGCAGGAGAGAGGCTGCCTGCCAGAGGGACACAGCTTATGGTAATGGGGCTTTCACTGCCTCTTTCCCTGCTCTGAAATGGTTGCTTGCTCTGTTTGCTGCTGCTGCAAAACACCTTGTTCAAATTAGAGCTGTAGTGATTAGAAATTCAGTGTGGTTGCCAGTGGCATAATGTAGAGAAAGGTGAGTTCTACTCACAGCTTCCCTCACATTAGGTGTGGCTAGGACTTCCCAGTGCTTTCTGCCCCTAGAACCATGGCATTCCCAGAAATCAGGGCTGTAAAGGGACACAAAATTCTCCTCCTGAGCATCTCTAAGGCATTCAGGATGCATGGCAGGAGCAAGGAATAACCAGGTTCTGCTTCGTGTCGTTCTGCAGTTTATAAAGTGAACATCTTATCTCGCAGTGAGGAAGGGTTTTTTGTGAAGTACTCTGCAAGTCTGCTGGACCTCTATAAAAGGGGTGAGTCCTGTTCCATGTTTCTGCTCCTGGGAGAAAGGAGTTGGAATGTTCCTGGGCACTCACTGTCTTACCTGTTGATCATAGGGCCTGTGGAACTGAAGCTGATGTTCACTCTTTCTTTCTCTGACTTTAAGCATCCCATATTTCCTTAAAATTACTATAATATAAAATTATTTAATGTGCACAAGGCTTATTTGCCATTCAGATTTAATTGAAAAATGTTTGAAAAGAGACATGTTTTATATAATCACATTTTCCTGTTACAGAACAGTGGTAAAGAGATCCCCTGGCTGTGCAGTACTGTAGAACATTTTAGTGTTTTCTATCTAATATATGAATTACTGGAAATTCTTCTTGTGTAGCTGTCCAATTCTTGATTATTTTCTGGGGTTTTTTTACTTCAGGGCAGGCTTTTGCTCAAAAAAATAATGAAATAACCTTTGTTAAAAAGAAGACCTGCACGGATGTTGAATTGAGCCCAGGAGAGCAGTATTTGATCATGGGAAAAGAAGCCTTAAAGATAAGCATTGGTTACAGCTTCAAGTAAGTCATCTACCACCAGGACATGCTGAGATTTAATCTGAATGTGTTGGTGTGTAATAATTCTGGTGAGGTACAGAATTGATTTAATTTTGGAAGTATTCAACCAACAGTCACACAATGTGTTATCAGATGTGCACACTTAAAGCAAGATTGTGAACACAGAGCAAGCACTTCCATATTGTAATTTTCTTTTTGACAATTTCCTTCCCAAATCTTAGCATCAAATGATCATTTTCTGTTGTCTTCTTAGATTCCAGTACCCTTTGGACTCCAGCACTTGGATTGAGTGGTGGCCTTCAAATACAGCCTGTACATCCTGTCAGGAGTTTCTGAACATATTAGATGATTTTGCTGAAGATCTCCTCATCAGTGGCTGTTAATTCACTTGGACAGCTTTTAAATTAAAAATCCAGATCAAATCTCATTGAAAAGAAGAAAAATCCTCACCTATTTATTAATTCTTTTTGAGCTGGACACTCATTAATGGCTATTGTGAAAAATTATCTTGGCATGTATTTTATAGCAATGTTATTACAGCAGAGTAATGTTCAAATATGATTTTTAAGCTTGGATGAGAGAATAACACAGAATGGTGCAAAGACATTTGAAGTCAAAAGAAGTGGATTGACTGTAAAAACAAACATGAAAAACACTCTCTTGTCATCAAACCCAAGTCTTATCAGAACATAAATACATGCAGCCACTTTGTAAGCTCTCTGTGAAAGAAACTTTATTCCTTAGCTTTTCCTTTTGTACTCTTTTTTTGAATTCCTGCATTTCCATTCCTGACAGTAACTGATGCTGGTTTTATGCTCTGCCTTCTTGTTTAAAAAAAAAACCCCAACAAAATCCTTCAATTATATGTGTGCCTTTCATTATTTGTGTTTTTAAGACACAGTCAACGGAATCAACATCTCCTGTAACTTAGGTGGATTAAAACAAATGTTACTTTGCATTTGATGACTGAATTTGACAGTTAAAAATCTTGCCTTACCTCCAGGAAAGTGGCAGATGAAAAGCCAATTTTCCTGCTCACAGCTCCTGGCACAAATCACCTTGGTTCCCAGTAAAACTGAGAAGAGAATTTGATACAAAGTACAGTTGCACACATTTTTATTTGTATTGAAGAATTGCCCAAAAGCAGCATGTCCAAGAACTTTAAAATTACTGTTTTCCCTCTCTCTTAGGAATATCTCAATCCAGAACATTTAAGATGTGGAAAGAAGATAGTCAGAGATGATGCAATTTTTAATTTTGGCTCTGTGAGTATTTGACTTTTTTTTTATCCTCCAAACTTTCTAAGAAGTACCAGAAGCTCACACTGTGTCCAGTAATAACTGGATATAAATTCAAACTGCAGGGAGAAGTACATGGAAATGCTCATTGGGGCTGTCTAGACAGGCCACCTCTAAACATTTCTGCTTCTGAACTGCTGGCTGTGTATTGTGAGACCTAATTATCTCTTTAAATGACAAGGAGCATGTCTTGTTTTCACAGGTGACTTGTGACATTTAAGCTCTATTGATTTTTAGTGAGTCAGACTGCAAAAAAGGCTCCTGAAGACCAGTTATTTAAAAATAACACATAAAAATACTGCTCCTAAATATCAAATTGCAGTCACTAGTTTAAAAAAAAATCTTTAATCTTATTTGTTATCTCTGTTTCTAGTCAGAATTAACTATCCAGTATATCCCTGAGATCAGTAAAATACTTCCAATACATGTATTTAAAAGGGAACATTTGATATTTAGCCATGTGTAGGATGGAGGTGTGTACAGATACCAATGTCAGGAAGATTTACCTTCCCCACATGGCATGGCTTGACTTTCACAGCAAAACCATGTGGGGGAAAGGTATATCTGTGCCTTCATCTGCTTCCACGTGCAAATTATGTTGGCAGATTTCCACAGGGCCTCCTTAGCAGGGCAGGAGAAGATGGAAATGACATGGGAGTGATTTTAGAACCCAGTGCCACACCAACCTCAGTGCCTCATGGTCAGAGAGTTCTGAGGCACTTAGCCACCCCCAGGATTAATCCCAGGAAACATGGAAATTCTTGGAATAGTCACTGCTTAGGTGACTCATCTGTATTATGAAATGGAAATCATTTCAAAGCACATTCTGTCCTTCCAAGCTTGCTGTGGATTCTGGACACCGGAGCGGTGCTTTCCTCTCTGAACTGTACACAGTGTTTTTCTGTTCCTTGCTTGTTTATGTCTGTGATGTGCAAGTCTCCAAATGTTCCAGCCTTTGAATCCCCAGCCAGCAGCTGCAGTGCTTCCAGAAAAACCTGCATTTCCCTGCCCCACTGCTGCTGTGCTCCCAAAGGCCAGGCAGTGTGAGGTGGCTGCTCTGCCTCCATGCTAATGAAGTGGCCCCGAGAGCTGAGTGCTCCAGCCCACGTTTATCCCCACTTTTCCAAGAAAATGGATGGCTGACCTTGCCTGCACAGATAATCTCTGAAAGCAGGACTCTCTAGGGGCAATTAAGTAAGTTTGGGCATTATACTTTTATTCCTTTTTCATGTATTTCCCTTTGAATAAGGAAACTCAGCAGATGCCATTCAAATGTGATTCTCCCTGGATACTCTTGGCAGACCTGAGTTGGTTGAATTCCAACTCAGAATTAGAGATTATAACAAATCTAAGGGTTAATACTGTGTTATCCTTTAGCTCTTGTAAAAAATACCTATTTCTGTACATTTCCATTTGTATTTTACTGGTTTTTAGACAGCTAGGCATCACAAAATGAACTAATTTCTCTTTTCAATGCAACCAGAAATTAATCTCAATGACCCAAGCTGGTGAGTGACTTGAATAGCCCAAATTCCACCCTGTTATGCACAGTGACATGTGAAACTCACACTTGGGTCTGGGCTGAAAGCTGCTGGGCTGTGCCAAAGAGCTGTGACTAATTTAAGGAGAGAGCCAAAGGGTGCCTTTCTCTGGCCATTGTTTCCCAAGCAGAGAAGCAGTGATTTTGTGTGTAGAATCTCTCAGGACATGCCACAAGCCCTAGGTAGTCTTACTCAGCCAAATGCTCTGTCAAAAATGGTGTGGAATTAGGAATACCCAACAATTTTAGAAGAGGAATGGTAAATCCCTGCTGCAGTTTAGTATTATAACTTCTGAATACCTCCATAGTGACTGTCATAATTCTCTCTTGGCTGACCCCAACACATATATTAAATACTAGGTGGAGGAGAAGAATGCTCCCTTGAGCTAGGATGGTGCAAGTCCAACTTACCACATAATTTTTACTTTGTTATGATGCTCCACTCTCATCTGAAATTACTTGGAATGGGAGAAATATTCACTTCATCACAGTGAGCTTGTTCAGTGCATCTGAGCAATGCACAGCCAGAATATCACACCAAAACTCTTTTCTATATTTGCACAGCAGTGTGGATGTTCAGTGTAGGGACAATCTCTCTTCTGAGTAAACAGGTGGAGCAATACAAAATCCTTGAGTAAAATCCTTAGTAAGATTCCTTTCAAATTCAAAACTCTTTTAATAAACAATATCAAACACCCATTTCCACAAAGAAAGAGTTGTGGAATCAGCTGGCAGGGGTCTGTAGGTCCATTTAGAGAAGGGGTGTCAAGAGATGAGTGAACACAGAGTAAGGAAATCCATTTTTTTCTTTTGAGGGGAGATTATTTTGTAATTTTAAAAAATCACTGTCTAGGAGCTGCCAATTTGGTGTCCATCCATGGTGGGTTGTCTCACTTGACCCTACCTACAGAGGCCTATTCTCAGTCTGTAAATGTTAATGTTTAGACATGTCTCCCAGCAAAATGTGTTCTTAATCTCCTGCTGAATTCTTACATCAGAACACACAGAAATTTAGCATGGCTGTCAGTTATTTTCCAGTGAAACACCCACCTTATAGGAGTTACATATGCTTTCAATTTTTAGGATATTTAATAATGTTTTCATCTCTAATTAGGAGAAATATCTGGGTTTGGCTCTTTCATTCTCCTGGGAACCAAGAGTTTGCTTTTGCCAGTTGCTGGATCATTACAGAATTCCAGTCCTTGTGTTAAATTTTGCTTTTCAAGTTCTGAATGAACTTGGAATTTGGATACATGTTAGAGCAGCAACCGATTTCCTGGAAAATACTAAACTGGATTAAACACCACAATTCTCATAAAAAGAGCATTCAAATGTGGAAAACAATAGCAGAGAAATCCTGAGTAAAGCTTGCTCTATTCAATCCTTTCTTTTCTATCCCAGGAAATATTTGTTACACAGAGGAGGTTATTTATAAAATGGTTATATTTACCCACATTCAGAGCTACAAGTCACGAAATGCAGATTATTCCTAAGGTGCTGTGGCTCAGACTATAGTTCCTTTGTTTATTTTCTACTTGACAGCTAAAAGGGGCAATTTCTTTTACAAGCAAAGTAAATAAAAAGTTATATTAGACACACTTTAAATCAGCTGAGATATTAAACCCCCAAAATTGGGATTTACAGTGGAAAATCGATTTTCTCTTAAGAACACCAGCCCCAGTGGTGCCATTTTAAAGGACTCCAGAGCACACAGAGGTTTAGAGCTGGGTTTAGTGCTCTGAGGCTGGTTCCAAGGAGCCCTGATATGGACTTGAATTGTCTAATTTGGCTTTTCAAGAGGAGCCCCAGCAGCACATTCTTTCCACTGGCAGTTCTGTGTTCCCTGCAGTTTGTGCCATGAGGAGCACATCCTCAGCTAGAACAAATCAGTGCCATTGAAATTACTTTGGAGGAGCTACACTTGATAGCTACATCTTCAGATACAGGGTTCCTTCAATTGCAGCCCAAAAAACCAGTGGGAAAATTGCTCTCCAAAGAGGAAATATGTCAGGAACACCTCACCCATCCCCACTGAAGGAGATGCACATTGCACTGTGCCAGTCTGTACCTGCTGAAAGGTGATTTGCAATATATGGACATAAACTGAGGTGTTGGTGACAGGCTGGGCCTAAATGGCAGCTGGGACTGAAGTCATTCCTTTACTGCATGGCTGAGTTGTCTGTCTCTGCCAGGGTCTGATTAGCCAGGTTTCCTTCATTACTTATAAAAAGCAATATGCCATAAAAATGTCATTTTCACTGCCTAAATCATAAAATTTTCCATTAAAACCTTCTGCTATAAGGTCCTAGAGAATATTCATCCCCAGGCTCTGACAGGGAGGTAGAAATGGGTATTCATTTCCAGCAGTAGTGAATTCCAACAGTTTGAAGTCACCAATCTGTGTAATATCAAAGGGTGGGCTTTTTTCTAAGCTTCTGTTTTGGTCAGGAATCTCAAAAACAGGGTAGGATCAAAAGCTTCCTATGGAACCATGAGGGATCAAATTAATCTGTGGCATAATTTAGCAGGATTCCATGGATTTGTACCAGGAACTGGGGGGATGGATCCAAACCTGCACCAGCTCCTCTGCATCCCCTGCTGATCCTGCCAATCCCCGTGCCCAGTTTTGAACTGGGATTAGTCCCAGCCCAGAAACACTTCCCAGGCGAGTCCCTGGGCTTTGAAACAAGATACTCAAAATAAGAAAGAACTGTTGGATGTGACTTTAGAGAGCCAGATTTAGGAGATGCTGGATTTCCTTCCAGTCCATGTCTCACCCCAAGGAACCCCAAGCTTTGCTTGTGAAACCTCGCCACAATTCCTGCCCTCCAAAGCCAGGCTGTGTTTTGGTTCCCTCCAGGCTTCCTGACTCCTCCTGCCTCTGGACAGATGGGAGCATTCCCTGTGTGCCTCCTTTGCTGGCTTTGGGGTTTCAACACCCAGTTTGTGATTCAGATGTTGGACATGGAGCTGCAAGTTTTGTTCCTTGGCCAGATTCCAAGGACGCTGCTGGGAACATGTCTGGGATTTTGGGCTTTTGGGTCCCATCACTGGCACAGCTGCCAAGAGGTTTGGCCTCACGAGAGGGCTCTTTTTATTCAGGAGTTTAGGCACTTACCTGTTTCCCCTATATAGGCCTGTTACTCTTTTACCTGCTTTCCCCACTTCCAGCTGTAATTTTTCATTCAGGCTCCTCCTATGCTTAAAATTTATTTTCCTTTCTCCTTGAGAATCCTCCTTAAAAACATCTTGGTTTGTGAACACTCAGGAGTTTTCCTTCTTACTGTAGCAGTGCTTTGGTGAGGGCTTTTGCTTTTCCTTTACAACACCTATAAAGAGAATTTTGTTTTCCCCTTGAGAAACCTCAGGTAACACTTGGGACTTCTGTGTTCCCTGGGTGTGTTGCCCATAAAATACAGGTACAAATAGACATGTCAGTGGTGCTGTGGAAATTACTCAGGATTATGAATCACACTGAAAAATGCTATTGGAAAGCTGAGCCTGATGCTGTTAGTCATTCTGCAATAGCAAAGGGAATTATGGGCTCAGTGGAAGAGAGATGCAAGTTAGTGCAGAGTCAGTCTCTTTCTGCTTCTGACATGTGGAAAACATCTTCTAAACATCTCTTTTTTTCACTGTTATTAGCAGCTTCTGAAAGGGTTAAAGGAGATTTGCCATAACCTTCACTTTCCCCTCAGTTCTTGTCATTTACGAGAATTAATGAAGATATTAAATAAATCTGATGTTTCCTTTTTCTGTTTCCACTAATTAGTCCCAGTCAATCAATAGAATATCCACATTTTCCCAGCTGGTTTAGAGTCAAAAGATACTGAATCTGAACTTGTTTTTTCATGTCACATCCAGAGCTTTGGAAGAGTGTTTTGGCAGGCTTCCCTGTGGGCACAGCTCCCATTCCCAGAGTTCTCTCCAAAGCATTAAGAATGGAAATAAGCAGCTCAGAATTTTCCAGTTTAGCTCAGGCTCTGTGTACGTTAAGAGAAGCAGAAGCACAACCACAAGTACAGCAAAACCCTTCATGTGGCCAGAGAGCTGAGCTTCAGCTGGGGAAACTGGCACAGACTGGTCCACGTTGGGCTCACACATTGCAGCCCACGTTTGTCCTGCTGTGGGGGGCACAGTGAGGCACGAGACCACCAGGAGGCTTCTCCACATGAAGAAGATCTGCCTGGTGGCCTAAACTCAGAGGCAGCCTCAGAAATCTCTCAGTGAGTTCCTCTGAAATACTCTTGCTTGTAGGAAACCATCAAGGCCACTGTGACAGAGAGAAATACTTTCATTTTCTCTCTGCTCTTCAGGGTGATTCCTTGGCTTGGCTTGTGGAAACTGCTTAAGTGAGTGACTGAAATAAGCCCCCCCCCATATATATATAGTCTATTTTTTAATATATATATATAAAGTGTCTATTTTGGGGTGCTTTTCTCCTGTCAAATGTTGAAGAGGTGCTCCAGAGCATCTATTCTTTGGAGGAAAAAATTCCTAGGATAATACTGTCTTACACAGAATATGATCTGGGAAAAATCCTGAGGCAGAGCAGGGATGAGGAAAATAAAATTGATTCCTGATGTCTCTTTGAGGGTTCCAGTGCAGCTCTTATGAAACTTAGTGGGAAACTTTCCTGCTCTTGTAATGAGAGCTGGGCTGGTCCTCGGGGTATCACCATAACAAAGCAGAGCTACAACTGGTAGTAGGCACAGACAGACAGAACTGAAACATGTAAAAAGATTTTATTACAGACAAGAGGTTGAATTGTGGCAAAGCTGTCGAGTTTGCTGAGGATAACAATAATGAGATTTAACAATTCTTCTTTTTCTAATCTTGAATTGATGGAACCTCACAGACATTTTCTGTTCCATTCAGAAAATAAGTAGTAGTGTGGAAGTTACAGAAGTCCTTCATATCAGAGCTCTGAACAGGCAGGAATCTTAACTTGAAGCACTGAGCTCCAGTTCCTAGAAGTACTGAATCTCATGGGCACTGGATTTGCTTTTACTAGCAAATTTTCCTTCCTGTGTTTTACCCATTTTCAGGTTTTCCTAGAACAAGAGCACATTTCCAGTTAATTTATACGAATTGAAAATCATGTTTTCATGGAATGAGACATCCCTATCTTAAACATCTCTCTGAAATGCAATTCTCCTTTTGAGTACAGTCTTTAAAACCCAGAGCATCTGAGCCTAAATTCCATTTTCAATGTCCTATGAAATTTGTAGCATTAAAAGTCTCAGTACCTTGGCTTATTTTTAAAAGGTGATATAAAATATATGAACATATTCCCTTATGCACTTTTTCCCTAGGATATAAAATGATCATTCCCCTTAAATAGTAACACAGTGCCCTGCAATGCTGAGCACTGCTGGAATGGCTCTACAGTAAAGTTAAGCTTCAAATTTTAATCTCTCTCTGAGCCACATCCTGTTTTCAGTTAACTGATCTCATATGGGGGAAATTTACCACAGGAAATCTCTCTAATTTGGAAAGTACCAAAACCTTATCTTTAGTTTCTTTGTGTAATTCAGCACCTTTGGAGACAGAATTGGTAACAGGATCACAGAAACTTTCAAGAAGTCTCAAAGCAAGAGATAAGGAGTGAGTTAAGGGCACAGGGAAGGGGAGGAACTGCCACTTCATCCCTAAACCTGCCCCTGTGGTGTAACACTGATCATTCTAAAATTAACATCTTACACCTCTTTATATCCCCAAACTTTAATAAGCCACATCCAGAAATCTTTTAGTTTCTGAAAGACATTTTAACTCATATCCTGGCAGAAAGTGCCTGGGCCAAATTAACTTATGATGAATTTTAGCAACCCAGATGAGAGCACATGGGTCAGGCCAAGGCCTCACTGGGGCTGTAGCACACTTTCCTCATAATAATAATAATAATACCAGCCCTGATGACTCTGAACTACAGATCTACATCAGATCAGCACCTACAGATGTGCTGTAGGTCAGCACAGAGAGGAGGGAAGTGGAACTGAGGTGTTTGTTGTGTCTGTCTGTGCACACCCAGCAGGGGAAGTGCCAGACTTGAGGCAAAGGCTGCTGTACAATAAATCCCTCGGCAGGCACCACGCAGCCACCAGTACCTGCGGCTCGGGGCTCCTGTCAGGCCAGCAATTCACAGCCAGTGAAGCACCTAGAGAAACACCTCTGCTTTCTATTTTTAGTTCTGAGCAGGGCCTCACCCCTAGGGATATTCCCCACAAGGAAGAGTGAACAGATTTGCATGTACAACTCTTTTTCTGACTGAATCCTGTGTCAGAACCAGGGAGGGTGGCAGCGAAGCGGGTTGTGTCAGGGGTGAAGAGGGCCTTCTGCTGCTAACGAGACTTTGCTCTGTAGAATCCCTCCTGCACTCTAAGAAGGCTTTGCAGACATTACTGAGCTCCTGCGTTTCCCTGCTGTGCTACCCCCGAGCTGCGCTGGAGGGTGAGGCACAGCGGGGCTTCCCCGGCGAGGTTTCCCGGAGGCTCCCGAGGGAGGCAAGGCTCCCGTCCCGGACCCGGGGCAGGGGCTGCCCCGGGCACCGGGGGCGTGCAGGGGATGTCGGCGCTGTGGCCGCGCTCTGGGCAGGCAGGACTTTCTGTCTGAGTCCCCGCTCACCATGGCAGACCCAGCACCGCTCCGCTTTCAGGAACCAGCCGCCGGATTCTCCGTTTCAGCTGGCCCGGGGGAATTCTCTCCGCGGGGCCTTTCCTCGGCCAATTCGCCGTGTCCGCGGCCCGGGACAGCGCCGGTGCCCCGAGCAGGGGAAGCCCCGCTCCCGCCGGCCCCGGGGCGCGGCTCGGGCTCCCCGCTCCTCCCGGCCGGAGCGAGGCAGCATCGCCGAAATCCAGCCGAGCCTCCCGGCCGCGGCTCCG
>VZSE01009986.1:81472-97950 GCA_013398275.1 Promerops cafer | reverse complement strand
GGGGTCCCGGCCGCTCTCCGCCCCCCTGAGCCGGGATGGACGGAGGGACCCCGAGCCGGGGCGGCCGGAGCGCACCCGAGCGGGGCCAGCGGGAGCCGCGGCCGGGCCAGCGGGAGCCGTGGGCGGCTCGGCCTCCCCGTCCCCCCCGGCACCCACCCGACACCTCCGGCTCCATGACGTTTGTGTTAGCGGGTTTAATTCAGGCTCTGGCAGGCTGGGCAGCCCCGGTCACTGCGGAGCTCCCGCTCAGGTGCCTGCAGAGGCCGTGGGAATCGGCCAAGCCAGGCCGTGGAAAACGCTGCTTGTTCCCAGACAGAGCCTCAAGCCCGGGGTGTGCCCTGCCCACCCCACGGCAGCCACACCGCCAGCCCGGCCTGCCCACGGCAGCCTGGATTCATTTATTTTCAGATTTCTCAGTCAGCATCACTGTTGGTAATACTGAGACAGGTTATGGTGTGTCGGTAATGTCATGGGGGAAAAAGAAAGCTTTATGAAGGGATTATTATAATCAAACTGCACCAGTTCCGTGGGTGAAAACCTTCCTTGGGCTTTCCAAGAGACACCAGAATCAGTTTGGCTGCATTTCCAAAAATATCCCACTGCACAGCTCTGATTAAGCAAACCAAGCTGAATGTGCACGTGTGGCTCCAGGTGTGCCTGGTCAGAGCACAGCATTACAGGCTTGTGGACTTGGGAGTTCCTTTGTCATTTCACCACAAGTTTTATGACTTCAGGAAAGTCGCTGTCAACACACCACCTGCTCAGTTTCTGTGTCTGTGAAGTGAAATCATGAATTTTGGCTGCTGAGAATTGAACGTGGTTGGGGATTTACTCCGCAGAAACAATCCTGTGTGATGAGGACTGATGGGACTGTAGCTCATCTTTCTACAAGCTAAAAACTCTTGAAAGAAAACCCCAACCCCCCCTTTTTAGGACGCTATTTTCGTGTTGTGTTTGAGGGAAATTTTAAAGGTGTACAGTAATTTCCTGCTGGTGCCAGGTCAAACCCCACTGTGACATTTGGTCACGCCTGTCACTGCAGGCCCAGCCAAGCACAGCGTGGTCGCTGCTCAGGTTTGGGGCTGCCTGAGGGCTCTGGTACATCCCCTCACGTCCAGGTGGGTGCGTGCCCTGTCTGAGCACCTGGATTTTATCTTCTCTCGGACAGTGCTCCCTTCAGATGGCTGAGAACACCCCCAGCAACCTGCAGGACACCCCCGGCTCTGCCCCTGATGAAAACGAGTTTCCCTTCGGATACCCCACCAACATTTGTGAGGATGTGCCTGGGCAGAAGTTCCTGTGCAGCAACTGCAACAACATCCTGAAGAAAGCTCTGCAGATGCTGTGTGGGCACAGGTACTGCTCTGCCTGCCTCACCTGGATCCTACGGTACGTGCTGGGCAGCTCTGGGGCTCCCTGGGCTGCTGTCCCTCTCCTGGCTGGAAGGATTCTCCAAGGTGGACTGCAGGATGCTCCCTGCCTCCTCCTCCTTCCCACCACGCAAGTCTCTGGGGTCTGACAGAGCTTTTCTATCTGTGACATAATAATTCTGATTTAACCTTGAAGAGCTGGTCCGAGGCTGATTTAATCCTTCCGTGGCACTTTACAGCCTTTTGATAAGGGATGTTGTGGGGTTTTAGTAAATGTAATGTCATATATGTCTGTATCTTCCTGGGCGTTTTCTGTGTTTTAAAAGACTTCACTTTTCACATTCTCTTTCCTACTTGGAGTTTTTGAATAATGAATGGGATAAATAGCTTTCCATCTTTATTCCTATTTATGGTTCAGGCTGCCCTTATTTTACTGAAATACAGATAAAATTAATGGGCATAGTCCTGGTCTTGAAGAACAGAAGAGCAAAACTTTTTTGACATCAGTGTGTTCAAGAATTGGCCCTTTAGTGAACAAGGACTATGGATTCTGAGTGGAAATCACAATTTTCGTGGTTTTATTTGTGTCAGTGCCTATATAAATACCTCCTAAATTGCAGTGCACCAATGGATTGTTATTTCATTTTTCTTTCTTTTTACCAGAAACAATAAAAATGCAATTTGCCAGAAATGTAAAGAGGAAGATCCCAACACTTTAGGTGAGGAAAGCCTATTGGCAGAAGACAAGGTAAGTTGTAGTTCACAGATCATTAATTTATCATTAACCATTCTCTGTAGTCATCATTGGACTGGAGTTCAGAAGGGAAAAATATAAAATGCAATAGCAGCTGATAGTTACACATTTTAACTTGGGCTTTAATAACTTGGATTTCCCAGAGTTTTTGATTTTAAAAAGTGTAATGGCAGCCTCAGGACTTTCCAAACCTAGGTTCTGCAATGTAAAATCCCAAACTCTTCCATATGATTAACTTTTTATTGTCTCAAAGTAACTGGTGCTTTCCTACTTGTAATAATATGTCCTAACTGTTACTTATTATCCTCAGGAAGTATTTTAATGGATTTTCCAACCTCATGGCTTCTTGTACCCTTCAAACATGAAGCTGAACATAAAACTGATACAAACTATGCCCTGGCAGATGTTTCATCTGTAATTTAATGGTGCAGATCTCTTCTTGTGTGATTATCCAGGCAAATTGCTGTGCTGTTCTCTATCCCAAATGCAAACTGGGCCCTAAGGCCCAGTCCCAGCCTGTCCTTTTTCCTCCTCTCTGATTACATGCAGGGATATCAACAGACACATAATTTGTCTAAATTTTTTAGGGGGGAAATGAAAACAAACAGGCAGCTGACAGTGCCATAAAAGCCAAAGTTTAGAAAGCAGCAAAATAATGGATCTGCTGCTAATGCTGAACTTGGTAATATCCCAGGGAAAAAAAAAAAATCCTCAATTCTGCAATTAATTTCCCAATGACAGATTCCCTGCACAAATAGGTGCAGCTGAGCCCTTCTGAGGTTACTGTGCTTTGCCTGTCACTTTGGGATTTCTCTGCTGTGGGATTCTCCCCCAGTGTGCTGGGAATTCCTGCAGGCTGTGGGGGCTGTGAGCAGCCCCCACTCGGGGCTGCCTGGCCATTCCTTTGCCTGCTGGGTGTCCAGAGGAAGCCAGGCTAGATAGATAGATTGGGTAGATTTTCAGGAAATTTGAAATGTGGGCATCATTTGTAAATACTTTCCTGCCTCTGTTTGTAAAGCTTTCCCCTCCCAGTCCTTGCTCTGTGTTATTCCATGTGAAATCTGCATTTCTCTGCACTGTATTTACCTCCAGGCTATCCAAAAAATGCTTTTAACTGTGGCAGGGCTTCTTCTTGTGCCAGGATAGCTATTTTAGTGCAAGATGTAATATTAAAGCTTGCAGTATTTCATAATTACATAACAATTGTACAATTCCTCGTGTTTAAATAACACAAAAATCTACGTAGTGCAAAGAACAAACCTCTCTCCCATCTGGTTCATATTTTTTTTTAGCACACAGTGCCTGCTAAATGGAAACAGCCCAGATCTGAGCGGTGCACTCAGTGCAGAGACTCTCAAGTCCTCCCTGCAGCACGTTTAGGAGGTGTTAATGACCCCGATAATGAAATGCGTTCATTAAGGGACCCCACAGTCAGGGTCCTGTCAGCACATTCGCTGCAAGTGAAATATTTCAGGCTCCTGTGAAAAGAAATGTAAAATAAGAGCTGTAGTTGGCTGGGCTTATTTTCAGTAAATTAGTATCATGATTATTTTTGAGTGCTAAGAAATAAATGATTTAATAATTATTTGGTCACAGAGTCGTATGTAGTACAGTAAATTTTTTAAAAAATTAAAGATTTATCAAGGTGGGGATTTCTACCACCCTCTTTCTATTCCAAGGATGCATCCAAAAGTACTTTCTCACCAATGTTTTTTTTCTTACTTTGTTTTCTTTCCAGGCTTTTGGTGATGCTGCCATTAATAAAGAGATTTCTGAACTCAGAGTCCACTGTGTGACCCTTGGGTGCAGCTGGTCTGGTATCATGAAAGATTTTGAAGTATGTTTAAACAGAGTTTATTCAGATTGATATGGAATGGGGACAGAGACACAGTGAAACCAGGATATCAGCAGACACAAATTAATGCAATTAATTGGAATCAGTGTCAGCATTGTGATTTATACCAATATTTTTGTCTAAAAACATGTCATTAATCTATGGAAGGTTCCCTGACCATGGCAGGGGGTTGGGACTGGATGATCTTTAAGGTCCCTTCCAACCCAAATCTTTCTGTGGTTCTGTGATTAACTTGAGTGGGGCTTTGGCCAAATCCAGAACATCCTGAATGAAATTCACATTGCACAAATTTACATCGACTTGATATTTTTTCCAGTGGTTTTCTTATTATTTAAATGCAAGGCTGCTACAGGCAGGTGAGTGCTTCAGTCTCCAGGACACTGCTCAGGCAAAGCCCTTGGCATGTTTTATAGGAGAAAGAATTCCCTTCTCTGTCAATGTATTGACTATATTCATCATTCTTCTCAGAGTGATCTGAAATGCCTCAGTTAAAGTATTTAAATGGGCAAGATCTGTGAATCTGCCATGCAAATTTGAGTAATGAATACAAGGGAGAAAGCTGGGACCAGGATCATTGTTATTTTTAAACAAAAGCCCTAAGACAGACAGTTTAAGGGAGACCTCATGTTTGAATTTACCAAATGTTTGGTTTTGGCTTTGAGATTTTTTTGAATTAATAATTAACAAAAAAAAGCCCCAGTGAAGCTGGTGAATTTTTCACCAGTAATCTCAGTAACTTTGTGCAGTGGGACTTTACCCAGGCTTAGGAGAAATGCAGATCAGAGCCCTGGGCTATTTGTAGATAAACGTGAATCAGCACTTTGCATGTTGCTTTATAACTTTTTACTTCCAGGAGCATCAGAGTTTATGTGAATATGCTTTGATCCCTTGTCACACTGGCTGTGGGCACGTGGTGATGAGAAGGAAGCTGGCAGATCACTTGGAAAATGGATGTGTCAATAATGTGACAGTGTGTCAGCAGTGCCACTGCAGCCTGGCCAGCTCTGAATACCAGGTAAGAACACTTCTCTCTCAAATTAAGGCTTTTTATTGATGGTTTCAATAATCTGTGGTGCCATTTTTCCATCCCGATTTCATTGCACTCGGGGAATATTTCATTTTCCTGAGTTTGATCATTTTTCCACACAAGTGTTGGAGGGAAAAAAGGATGTGATAATCTGCTGGTGATGAGACAAAGTGCCCATGTGCTCCCCTGGGCTCGGGCAGCCCAGGTTTCAGCCCCTGGCTCAAAATGAGCCCTGGTGTGAGGTGAGAGAAAACCAGAAAAGCACAGACAGCAGCAGGGAAGGGATCTTGAAAGTGGCTGAAGTTTATTCAAACTAAAACTACCCACAAATGTGTAGGGCAGGATTCTGTCAGATATTATTTCTATTAGATCTGATCAGGTGTAGATCTCCAAATTATCAGCAGTGTCCACAGACCAGGAAGATCCCACTCTGAATCTGCCACAAATATCCCAGTGCCCATCCAAACATATTTGCTTTTTATTTTTTATGTTATTTGCTCAAAACAATGAATATTGTTCCCTCCAAATGATTTCAGGAGAATAATTGCCAGCCTTGCAGCTGGGCACGGTGATTAAAGACCCACATGACAGGAGGGCTGGGAATATTTCAGAGCTGTAAATAGTTCTGGGTAGCTCTGTGTGTCCAAAGTGTCACCAACTGGTGCCTTTCCAAATACTGAGCTGAGAGATTTAGAAGGGATTACGAGTCCTCCTGGGGTGAGAATCAGGTGCTCTGCTAAAACCAGCTCCTTGGGAAGCTTTTCCTCGTGTTCTTCATCCTTTACCGACCTGCAGAGAGAGGAGAGCCCGGACCCAGCACCTCTTCCCGGGGCTAAACCCAGCGTTTCCCGGAGCTGCGAGTGCCAGAAGGTGGCAACACGAAATCCCTCCCAGCCCCCCGTGAGCGCAGGCTCGGGCTGGAGGGGGGAGCCTGAGCTCGGAGTGTTCCCTGCTCTGCTCAGGGGTCTCTGACCCCGCAGCTCCAGCGCCTCCAGAGCTTTCTCCTCCCACTCACCGCACTCAGCTACCGCCTAATTCATATTTTGGTTGGGAAACCTTGGCAACCGAGCAGGGGGTTGGCCTTCAGGTGTGGCTTTTTCTCGGCCTCCTTTAGTGTGTGTAGAATTCTGGTTACCTGATCTGCTTTAATAAATTTGCACCGAGTTCAGAATTGTGATTTTTTTTTTTTTGTGGGTATTCCGTGTGCCCGCAACCCTCTGGGAGAAAATAGTAAATTTTGGGCGCTGCTCTTGCTCTCTTCATCTTATTCATTCAGTTTTAGGTCTTGTGATTTTTTTTTTGCATTTCTCTATTTTTGAATAAACTTCTCTCCTCTGAAGGAGAGTGCCTCTCCCCCTCATGAAATTGGTGATCTGAAGGAGTAAAAGAGCAGAAATGAGTAAGATCACTGGCAAGATAAAAAGTGTTAAAAAATGAGTAAGAGAGTGAGAAAAACCCGTGGCTGCATTTCTGAGAATCGAAAGGGAAACCTCAGAGCTGGTGTGCAAAGGAGTTTGTGAAGATTAAAGCCACCCCCTCTGAAGAGTGTGAAGGGAAAGCTGGCAGTTGCTGTGTTAAATACAGATATTACAGAACCAATGGCAGGGGAATCACTTCACCCTTCCTGGAGGCAGAAAGGGCAGGAAGCCTCCTGTGAGTGGTGATGAATTTTGTGTTAGCACATCATGATGGAGAATTTGGATTCCAGCCTCCAAAATGTTCATAAGCAGGATGCAAGAAGGGTCAGCACGTTGAGCAAAGTGTATGGAGTCAACACAAGAGCTTATGTTTGAATTATATTTGAATTTATATTGGAGTTTCCTGTGCTGTAACCTGTTTATGTTCATATATATATATATATATATGTATATATTTGATTTTCCTGTTCTGCTGGTCATTGTTGCTTCCTGTTCTGTAACCCCCTGCTTGTCACTGCATGTATGTGAGTGCACATTTTTGTGTGTGTGCACATAACTTTGGTTTGAGCCTGGCAACACCTGCACATTGCCAGTCTTGTATCCAATATCCCATGGTGACCTTTAATTCAATAATTAAATAAGGTACTGAATTTTTTCCTTCTTGTTTTAATGACAGGAGCATTCATGTGAAGGCAGTTCATGCAAAGAACAAAAACCTGTGCCAACAGAAACAGCATCAAAGGAGAAGGTGGGTGAAAGATGAGTGAGTGCAATGCAGCTTTATTTCAATTAATAAAATGATCACTTGTTCATTTAGATTAAAGGAACACCTGAGAACATCTTCAGATCCAGCAGTTGTGTCTGGCTGCTCTTTACATCCCAGCAAAGCCCTGCTGGCTGCCTTTTCTTCCCTGCTCCCACAATTACCTTCACTAAATTATCTCCTCAATTAATCATTTTACAATGGGCAAATATTTGTTTCCTCTCATACCTTGAGTGGGAGCCACATGAGGAGTGTGCTGTCCAGCAGTGCATTCACAGCATCTTCTTTATGAGAAATTGTTACCAGGTGATCCCTGTGGTTCATTAAATTATGTTCTGTCATTATGAGGTCTGTGAGATGGACACCTCACTGCCAGGCTGTGTGCAGGAAACTTGCTCTCAACCACACTCTTCATTGATTTACCATCAATTTTCAAAGCTGGCTGGGCACTGGAAGCTGTGGAATTACCTTGACCTGAATTAATCTGATTTATAGCTGCTGGGTTTGTGGCTTAGGTGTTTGTAGGGAAACAAAAGAATTCCCTTCAATTGGTTTTGATTATTTCCTCTGCATTTTGTTTTTTTTCAACAGAGCCACTCTACATCCTCAGCCAACAAGGATGGGTGTTGTTTTTCTGAAGTTGGCTGTGCATTTAGGGTGAGTGAAACGGGTCCCTTCAGGAATGTTCCACCCTGGTTTGGACATTCCCTGCAGGGAAGTGCCTCTCAAAACAGAATCAGCACTTCTGATGCCAGATGATGGAGCTGCACCTGCACCTTGCAGTTTTTCCATCTGCCAAGGAGCTGAAGGACTGCTGGGTTTGGCCCCAGGGCAGTTGTGGTGCTCATGGAGGGTGCACTGACAGCCTTGTCTCTTCCAGGGAAGCAAAGAGAAGATAAAGGAGCACGAAAAATCTGCAGTGGGGGCCCACATGCTGCTCCTGCTGCAGCACATGAGGCAGCTGCAGGGAGCCTTGTGCTCCAAGGGCTTCACCCCACAGCCAGAGCTGAACTTGAAGAGTGCAGGAAAAAGCATCTCTGACCTGCAGATCCCAGCAGGGCTGGAATTCAGCAGGGACCCAGAAGTGGACTGTTTCCCTGGATCTTCTGTTCCTGAAGATGGGTCTGTCCTGCAGCAGCTCGTGAGGGAGAAGGTGATTTCTGAGCTGGAAAATAAGCTGCACGTGTTTGAGAACATTGTGGCAGTGCTCAATAAGGAGGTGGAGAGCTCCAATTTGGAAATCCTGGCCTTCAGGAGACAGAGTGAACTGGACCAGAACATAATACGGGGCCTTGAACTGAAGGTAAAAAATTACAGCAAGGATTGTCTGGGTGCTTGTTCTGTAGACAGCAAATACTGACACACATCAGGGGGAGCTGGGGCAGGGATCAGAACAGGAGTCTGAGCTCTGCAGGGTTCAGTTCTGGACAGATGCTCAGGATCCTTTTGTTGTTTGATACATTTTCAAACGTGGATCTCTAATATTTGTTCTCTAAATCCACCTTTAGGTAGTGAGGTATTCCTGAGAGTTTTGAGTGTTAGAGTTTGCCATGATCAGCCTGTGAGCAAGCAGGAGAGCTGTTTAATTAATTGCCTGATCCTCTCACAGCAGCATTTTGCCTGGAGGCCCAGACAACATCTCTGTGTATGTTTTGACATATTGCTGTCACTTAGAAAGGAATCAAAGCAGAGCTTCCAGAACGTGAGCACTCCAGAAGGATTCAGCCAGCCCTGCAGCCCAGCCTGGAGCCAGGGGGTGACTGAGGACTGGTTTTTCCTCCCCTAGATTGCAGAGTTGCACCGGTGCCTGACGCAGAAGGACGCGGGCCTGAGCAGCCTGCACAAGAGCCTGCTGTTCTCTGAGCAAGCCTCCTATGATGGGATCTTCCTCTGGAAAATCACCGAGGTTGGCAGGAAGCTCCAGGACTCTGTGACTGGCAGGACAGTCAGTTTGTACTCCCCAGGTAAAGCACAAGATGGAGATGTGTGTTCACAAACCCCAGTCCTTCAGAATCCCCCCCGTTTCTCCAGAGCTCTGCTTCTTTCTGCTCGTGCCAGCAGGAGGATCTATAGACAGCTCCTTAAAGCCAGATGCTGTTTGTGCAGAGATCTGTAATCCAGGGCTCTGGGATGTGCTTTTCCAGAGAGATGTGCTCTGGTTTGGGCTCTCATGCTGCACTTTGCCCTCCACTTGCTGAGTCCCCATCCCTCCCAGCCCTCAGCTCAGTGCCTGCTGGCACCACGTGGCTCTTTCCCATGTGGGAAGTAACTGGATTAGGTAAATTACACTTGTGTGGCTAATAACAGGTAATTTTCACCAAGGCACTAAAAGGATTCCAACCACTGGGTTTTCATTGCTTGTAATCTCCAGGGGGTGCTGATTTGTCTGTTCTCCTTTCTGTGAGAGCAAACCACATCACACATTACCTTTTCCCATATGCCAGCACACACATTATGCCTTTTTTTCCCCCCAAAACCAGCTTTACTAATGAAGAGTTCTGTTTTTCAGCTTTCTACACTGCAAAATATGGCTACAAGGTGTGTCTGAGGGTGTACCTGAACGGGGATGGGGCAGGGAGAGGAACCCACATGTCCCTGTTCTTCGTTGTCATGAAAGGAGACTACGACGCTTTGCTCCCATGGCCTTTCAGGCACAAGGTGAGAGGGGAAACCTTTCCACATCCCATCCCAGCCAAAAGTCAGCCCAAGGTGACTCTTTCCCTGGAGTTTTGTGGAAGCTGAGTGCTTTTCCACATCCCTTTCCAAGGGTGAGGAGCTATCCTGCAGTCCTGGGTAATAATTAGTCCCTGACAGGAGTCCCTTGCAGGGAAAGCTGCTCCTGCTGGTATTCCAAACTTTGCCAGGCAGGATTTTCAGACACCAGAACGTGGTGTTTGGAATATTCCAGCCTGTGTCCACCTGGGCTAAAGCCAGAGACACATCTTCTCCTGACTCTTGCTAATCACAGGTGATACCAGTTTAGGAGGGAATGATGATGTGCTGCCTGAAGACTTCAGAAGGGTGAGGTGAGAGTTCCCCACACAAAGGTGCCACAGATGTCTGATGTGATCCTGGTCTAATTTTTTCCCCTAAGTGTGATCTGATAATGGCAACAATGGTTAGAAAAGCAGTGAAACCATGGCAGGGCCTGACCTCTGCTCTGGTACTTGCCTTTGTGGGGTAATAATTCTGTAAGCCTTTCCTATAAATAGTTTTACTGCCAGTTAACAGCCAAAAAAATAGAAATCAAAGTTCCCAATCCTCACTGTATTAAAAGATTGTTGCAGATATTTCATATTTCAAGCTATAGAACAGTGAGTTAATAAAAGGGTAATGAGGTGGGGAGATTCTATTCTGATATTTAGGTTGTGTCTTTTACATATTTGTGCATGGGCAACTGAGCTGTTTCCTCTGATTCCAAACCACAATAACAGAATAAATGTAATGACTGTAACCAAACCCAGGGGCTGTTTAAGTTGTCAGGAGGGAGAGAGAGGAAAAAAGCCTTTGGACTGTGCAGTTCTTTACCAAGGAATAATTCCATACTTGATTAAGTTTAATTTTGTTTTATGGGTAGCAAAGCTTTAAAAACTTTGGGAGTTCACATGAACTGACCTTGCAGGTTGGAAACATTCGTTACAGCTTGTGTTTAATTACCAAGGGAGCATCCAGCTGCTGTTGCAGCACTTCAGTCCCTGCTTGCTTTGTTTTTCACTCCAGTAACTCCTCATTGCCACATTCTGTTTTCCAGGTGACATTTATGTTGCTCGACCAAAATAACAGGGAGCACGTAATTGATGCCTTTCGCCCAGACCTGACTTCTGCTTCGTTCCAGAGGCCAGTGGATGACATGAACGTGGCCTGTGGCTGCCCCCTGTTCCTGCCCCTGTCCCGGCTGCAGTCCCCCAAGCACGCCTACGTGAGAGAGGACACGCTTTTCCTGAAATGCATCATAGAAACAAACTAGCAAATCCTCAAGTATGCTTGGCTGGGGAGGCCACCTGCTGAATGTCAGGAGATGATGAGATAAAACCCATCAGTTTGAGACCTTCTGTTGGTTTGTGTGTTCACAAAACCCCCCAAGCCTGAGCCTGCACCCCCTGAACCCACTGCCATCACCTGGAGGTGCCCCAGTGCAGCAGCTGCCAGGGGATTATGTCACCAAACCAGCCAGTTGTCATGGTTCAGGTGTGGCTGGCATCACCCCACGCTGCTGGAGGGGGGGCTGCTCCTGCTCACAGCTGGCCCAGCGTGGCTGTGGGGGGGATTGGGGCTGAATTCCCTGCCCAGCTCCGGGGTGCTGCTGGGGCTGAGCTGTCCTGGGGCCGTGCCCAGCCAGTGCAGCTCCTTTCCTGGGAGCCTTGCAGTGAGCTCCTGTCAGGCTGCGCTGGCTGGCAGCCCCAGAGGGGATTCTGGCTGCTCCCCAGCAGGAACAAGGGCAGATTCCTGCCCCTGAGGCCTGGATCAGGTGTCTCTGTGCTTCCCCACGACCTGGGCAGCCGGGAGCTGTGGCCAGTCCCTTACCCCGGGGCATTTATTTCTTGTTATTTATTCCAGACCTCTGTTTATGTGCTCTGTAAGGAGATGCTGTGTTGCACCAGCAGACAGGGACCAGGTTTCACTGTGCCTTGGGGGAATTACCTCTAGGATTTCCAAAGGAGCCCTTGGGCTTTCCCACTGTGGCCACAGAGCTCTGCTCCAGGCAGGGTAGGGCCCCCTCAGTGGGCTGGTTTAGTGTCCAGTCACTTCCTGACCCTTCAAGGCAGATGACTTATTAGAAATAATTGATTTTTTTGTTTGTTTGTTTAATGTGCTCTGATGTTTAAGGTTTTTTGCATGCTAAAATACAAGTAACTGCTAGAAATGGTTTTATTCTTTTTGGGTTTCCTAATAGAGGGANAGGCAGGGTAGGGCCCCCTCAGTGGGCTGGTTTAGTGTCCAGTCACTTCCTGACCCTTCAAGGCAGATGACTTATTAGAAATAATTGATTTTTTTGTTTGTTTGTTTAATGTGCTCTGATGTTTAAGGTTTTTTGCATGCTAAAATACAAGTAACTGCTAGAAATGGTTTTATTCTTTTTGGGTTTCCTAATAGAGGGAAGGAATTAATTTTTTTTTTTTTTTTTTTTTTTTTTTCATAAGCAAGACAAGCTTGGGACTGTCTGGATGTGTGCAAAATCTCTCACTTCTGTCTTGGCAACAGCCTTTAAAATAGTTAGTTGTGACAAAGCTTCACATTCAAAACCACCCACCCCATAAACAAATATTTATTGAAGTTTATTTGGGAAGGAACTGGATATTCTGTGTGTCTTTTCCTCTATTCCATCTTTCAAATGTTCTTACAGGGACAGAAAGTGATTTTTCAACAATGTGCCAGCCCCTGTCACCACGCTGGAGTCATTTACCTAAATATATTATGTTTTTCCTCTCTTACCACTTTGACAAGAGCTGTATTTATTACAATCATTCATATTTTCTTACGATTTTATTTATTTCCTGAATAAAGCTCACAAACCTAAGAAAGGCTTGGTGTTATTTTCACTGTCAGGTAGGGAATTGAGCAGCTTGGAGGTGTGATGATGGGGGTTTGTTATGGAAACAGCTGAGCTGTGCTACACTTTCCTTCCTTGCTTTTTTCTTTCTTTCTTTCTGAAAGGAAGCTGCTCTTGGAGCCGTGCTCAGGAGCTGCAGAAATGCCCAGAACATCTCTGTCCATTCCCCTCAAACCTGCCTAGCTGGGAGAGCACTTACAGGCTCTTCAGTAGAGCCCACAGAGAGAGCTCAGTTTTAAAAAAAAATAGACGGATATGGATCAAATCCGTGCTAAATAAACAAACAGACAGAACCCAGCGCCCGGTGCTCTGCTCTGAGAGGCTCAGCTGGCAGAAAGCAGCCAAATCTCAGCTCGATCTGCTCTGACTGTGGGTGCAGCCCCCCCTCGGACCCGAGGCTCTCTTCCGAGGGCATTTCCATCCCTGGGAAGGGCTCCGGGAGCTCGGGCTGCCCCCGCGAGGCTCGGCCGGAGCCGGAGGAACCCACGGAGCCGCTTTCCAGGCGCGGGGCTCCGCTCCCAGCCCGGCTCCTCCTGGCACGGGCTCCTGATTTTTATCTCCCAGACCTTCAGCCGCAAAAGCTCCTCGATGGGGAAGTGGCTGACACTGAAAGGAGCTGGAATCGGGGCGATATCAACAGTTCTCTGATCCAGCAAATCATTTCTGTGTGATTTTTTTTTTCTGTCTGCATCAAACCAAACGATGCAGAAAAATCACGGAGGATTTGAGGGAGTGAAATCAGCAGCATTTGCTCTGTGTTTAATGGCCAGGTTGGCAAAGAGTCAATGCTCCTACAGCTATGATGGTCTGAAATAATCAAGGACAAGGTTTGGAAGGAAAAAAAAAAAATTTTTTTTTTTTAATGGACTAATAAAGCTGAAAAAAAAACCCAGGCAAACTTTTGGCTTACAAGCCCTTGTTCAGGACAGGGAAAGAACTCAAACCCTGCACACGGTGGCTTGAACTGGTTGTGTTGGTCAGTCAGGTGGCCTCGGGGAAGAGGTGGTCGGGTTGAGACCCTCGGAGCAGAGGGAAGAGAGGGGGAAGGAGCAACTTGTGGCAGCCACTTCTGCTGTCAGGGGTGTGCCCTATGGGACCGGCTGCTCCTGCAGCTGGAAGGGGCACCAGGGGGCCGCGCTGGGTCTCCCAGCCTGGGAGGCTCCGGGGCCAGCGAGAGCCGTTCCTGCAGATCCCATCTCCGCGCCAGGCCTGGAGCTCCCAGGAGCTCCGTGTTTGGGTTTCCATTCAATATTCCTCGGCTTCGGTCTCCAAGGCTACACGCCAACATCCAACCCCTCCTCCCACTCCTGTTTTCAAAGAAAGAAAAACACTGTGAAAAGAGGCTGCGACGATTTCTGGGCAGTTTTCAAAGCAGAGGGGCAGCGCTGGGAGCTGCTCTCCCTGCACACCCCGCAGGCTCTGGTCCAGCCTGGGCCGTGGTTCCCCGGCTGCTCCATCCTCGTGCAAGCAGGAAAGCACCTCCCTGCTCGGCAAGTGCAGGGTACGGGGGAGCAGTCAAAAGTTTTTAAGGAAAAAATGGGAGTTTGGAGCAGTCAGCTACACGGGGCTTCATCCGAATCCTTCTGCAAAAGCTGGTGGGGTTTTTTTGGGAATTCCATAGCGGGGAAGGAGCCGGGAGCCCTGCCCTGGAGCCAGTGCTGGCCCCACTCCCTGGCCGAGGAGGGTGTGGGATTGCTGCCCTCAGCTTTGCACTGCTTTTGGGGCTCTCGTTCATTTCTCTTCCCTTGCTTACAGAATAATCTGCTTTTACTTGCCGGACGCTCCTGCCCTATTCCAGCACAGAGAGCAGGGCAGCCTCGGCCGCCAAACCAGTGCCCAGCTGCTCCAGGTGCTGTCACAGCCCCGCTCCAGCGCCGGCCAGGGGCCACGATCCCACAGTGCCAAAGAAATGGGATATCCAGGGCATAGCTAGGTGGGTGTGCAGAGGAGGAAGAGGAGGATGAAGAGAAGGAAAAAAAAGAAGGAGAAAGGAAGATGAGGAAGAAGGGGAGGAGAAGGGCAGCACCCAGTAGCTCACGGCGGCGCGATCTGACGCCAGGCTTGCTGGATGCTGTGACAGAAGCACCTGCAAAGAAACCGGAGTTAAATCTGGTTTATGTTGCTGTAATTACGTTGCTTCGTTACGGTTAGAAAATATAGGTGTGGGTTTTTTTTTCATTTTTATTTGAGACCTCTGTCCCAGCGCAACGTTCCCGTGCTCTCTCCCTCTGTGGAAGGGTTTCAGCCAGGTTCTCCCCGCGCACACCCCCGGTGAACTCGGTCCAGCGTTTGATTTCCGTGTCACACCATCCGCATTCCTGCGGCGAGCAACCAACACGCTGCAAACACCAACCGCGGGGGCCGGGAGGAGGGTGGTGCTGCCCCGGTCCCCGCGGGGCCAGGCCGGGACAGGAACGCTGTCCCGGGAGCGCAGCAATCCCTGGGATTCGGGCAAACGCAGCAGCCCCAAGGCACGGAGCGAGGAGCGGGGTTTCTCCCAGCGTTGTGGGCAGGGGTTATTTCAGTCCTGAGGTGACTCACACTTATCCCGGTGTGACTCACGGGGAGCTGGGGCCCGGGGCTGGTTAGGGATGTGGCACGGCTTGGCACGGCACGGCACACTTGTCACACACGGCTTTCCGCACGCGGCCCCGCACAGGGAGCAGCCCGGCGGCCGTGCCGGAGCCGTGGCTCGGGGAATCGCCTTTCCCGTCCCCTCCGCAGGTGCAGCATCCCAAGGAGCACACCAGCGTTGTATGGGAAAGTTTGATTAAATAAACGGTTCCCAAGTGTCCGGTGTTAGAAGGGAGGCTCAGCCCGTGCCTGCCGCTCACCGGGAGCTGCTCGAGCTTTGTTACACGTCTGCTCCGAGCCCAGCTCCTGGTGCTGCAGGAGCTCGTCCACCACGGACAGGAAAAGCCGCACGGACCCTGCTCGCGCTTGGCCCAGACCCGGCCCTGGGAATCAGCTCTCCTATGGCCCGAGCAGCCTGGAAAACATTGCTGTTTCAGGATCGCTTTCCAACAAACAGCAAATCCTACAGATTTCTTCTTGGCACCCACCGAAGCATTTTTACAGCGATTGATTTTCTCTGTGAGATTCAGAGAAAGGCTGAAAGGCTGCTCCCTCTTCCAGGAATCCCGGCGAGCACAGGTCGTTCCCTCCCGGGACAATGCTGCGCAGGCACTGCCAGCATCCCACCCTCCCGCCCCCCACCCCGGGGGACCGGGGCAAGCCCGTTCCTGGCTGCAGCCACGGCTCGGAGCGGGACAGGCGGGGAGGTCCCGCGTGTGGCAGAGGGTGGCGGTGCCTCTCCACGGGCAGTGGGTGCGTGGCCGACCCTGGGTGCCCTGTCCTGGCCCCGGGGATGCCGCCTGCGCTCTCCGGAGCACCGGGCAGGGCCGAGCCGGGATGCCTGGTCCGGTCGGTTCCTATCGATGCCAGCTCATGCCGGTCGGTCGGTGCCGGTGGGTCGGTGCCAGTCCGGTCGCTGGCGGTCCCTGTCAGGCCAGTGGGTGGATGCCAGTCCGGTCCGGTTCGGTCCGTGCCATGCCGTGCCGGTCGGTCGGTGCCGTGCCGGTCCGGCCCGTGCGGTGCCGGTGGGTGCCGCGGGGATGCGCTGCGCTGCGGTGGGACCGGACCCGTGGGAGGCGGCGGGGGCGGCCCCGCTAATTGCATAACCGGGACGTCAATGCCGGCGGGAGCGCGGGGGAAGCGCGGGAAGATGGCGCCCCGCGCCC